>ML379424.1:33678-65243 GCA_005239525.1 Nicotiana knightiana
GTTAAAGGACTATTTTCTAAATATCCAACGACTATTTTTGATAGACCAACGACTATTTTTTAAACTTTTCAAACGGCTAGTTTTTTTTTAAAAACAATTACCGTTGGGACCGTTTGACCCGCCAAGGGACTGGTCCGGTCCCGGTCCCTTGGCGAGCCAAATTGTCCCGGTCCTATCGGTTCCAAAGCCAAGAACCGGCCCACTATACCGGCCCAGGGCCACATATACCAGTCCTACTAGTCCCATCCCGTTTGGCCTATTTGAACCGCGATCCTAGGCAAGTCCCCGATCGACCCACTTTCCACCCATACTTGGGACCAGTTCATACATCTCCTTCTGGAGAGATATATCCCACCCTATCAGAGGGAAGAGTTGGGTCAGTTCGAGCGGCTCCAGCATGGTCATATGTCTGTGATCGATTATGAGGCGAGATTCTCTGAGCGTTCTCGCCATGCACTTATGATACTCCCCATCGATGCAGAGAGAGTACAGAGGTTTATTGTGGGATTGCACTATAGTATCTAGGTCACTATGGCCTGAGAGATTGAGATGGGGACTCCTTATGAGCAGGTTATGGAGATAGCTCGGAGGATAGAAGGTATTCATCAGCAGGGCCGAGAGCAGTTACCAAGGGATAAGCGGTCTCGATATTCTTGAGGGTTCAGTGGTGCTCCGTCTGGGGGCACAGATTAATTTTTCACGGGCCAGTCTAGGAGGCCCATGTATCCAGCACCGCTGCCTTCTCGGGGTGCTCCAGCGCGGCCCTATTTCAACGCCATTCCAGAGAGCTCCTACCGTCCATCGACTATTTAGGATTCTTCCAATGGGTGTTCAGGTCCCCTGAGTCAGACTCAGGGTCGGTCATCTTCAACACCGAGAGGTTTCTTTGAGTGAGGGGATCTTTATGGCACCCGGATGAATGAAGCACCGCGAACTGTGTGCCTCCTAAAGGATAAAATCATGCAACCCATCCACATTGGGCACACATAACCGACCCTGCATCCACAACACCCCATCATATCCAATAGAAACATCCTTGGCATCGCCGTGCTGTATCATTTCCTTCAGTACAAGAAAATAGGGGTCTTCATACTAACGCTCTCTGATTCGCTCATATAAGGAAGACCGAGAAACCACGCAAGCAAAAACCCAGATGGGCTCCGAAATATCCAATATAACAAACTGATTAACCAAGGCCTGAACATCCAGGGCTAGTGGCCTCTCTGCTTGGCGGTAGATATGCCAAACTGTCCAAACTCTCCGCCTTTCTGCTCAAGGCATAGCCACTATGTTGGCCTTCCCAAGATGATATAAAATAGTTATACCATAGTATTTAATCAACTCTAACCATCTCTGCTGTCGCAAGTTATAATCTTTCTTCTTTAACATATGTTGTATACTCCGGTGCTTGGTATAGACCTCACATGGGATACCATACAGATAATGCCTCCAAATATTCAATGCATGAACAATAGCTGCCAAATCTAAGTCACGGACTAGATAATTCTTCTCAAGAACCTTCAGTTGCTGAGACGCGTAGGCAATCACCCTCTCATCTAGCATCTATACCATGACAAGCTCAATACGTGATACGTCACAATACATAATGCAAGACCCCGAGCCCATAGGTAAAATCAACACTAGGGCTGTAGTCAAAGTAGTCTTGGGATTTTGAAAGTTCGCCTCATACTCCTCAGACCATTTGAAAGGAGAACCCTTCTGGGTCAATCTAGTCATAGGTGCAACAATGGATGATAGAACCTCTACAAAATGGCAATAATGCTCTGCCAAACTAAGAAAACTTCGAATCGCACCTCAAGACCATCTCGGCCAACTCTGAACTACTTCAATCTTCTTAGGATATACCTTGATCCCCTCACTAGACACCACATGACCCAAAACGCCACCTAATCAAGCTAGGATTCACACTTGGAGAGTTTTCCGTATAACTTCTTGTCTCTCAAGGTCTGGAGTACGATCCTTAGATCTTGATTATGATCCTCCCGACTGCGGCAGTATACCAAGATGTCGTTAATAAACACAATGATGAATGAATCAAGATATGGTAGGAATACACTGTTTTTCAAGTGCATAAATGTTACTGGGGTATTCGTCAGGCCAAATGACATTACAAGGAACCCGTAGTGACCATACCGAGTTCTGAAAGTAGTCTTCGGGATATCAAGATCCCAAATCTTTAGCAGGTGATACCCTGACTGTAGATCAATCTTCGAGAACACCTCGAACCCGGAAGCTAGTCAAATAAGTCATCAATGCATGCTAATGGATATTGTTCTTCATTGTAACCTTGTTCAACTGCCGATAATTAATACACATGCATGTAGAACCATCCATCCACTTCACAAATAGAACCTGGGCACCCCAAGGTGACACACTAGGCTGGATGAAACCCTTATAAAGCAACTCTTGCAACTGCTCCTTCAACTCATTCAACTCCGTTGGTGCTATATGATATGGTGGAATAGAAATGAATTGAGTGCCAGAAAACAATTCAATACCAAAATCAATATCTCTATCGGGTGGCATGCCGAAAGGTCTACTGGAAACACATCAGAAGAATCTCTCACTACCGGAGTTGACTCAACGGTAGGAGTATCAACACTCACATCCCTCACAAAGGCTAAATTTGCCTCACACCCCTTCTCCATCATCTGATGTGTCTTAAAAAAGGACACAACCCTGCTAGGAATATGATCCAATGTATCCCTCCACTCCAATTGCAGCAAAGCTGGCATAGCCAATGTCACTTTCTTGGTGTGACAATCCAGAATAACGTGATAGGGCGACAACTAGTCCATGCCCAAGATCATATAAAAGTCTACCATATTGAGTAGTAATAGATCAACTCTGGTCTCAAAACCACCAAAAACAACTAAACACGACCGATACACACGGTCAATAAAAATAAAATCTCACAAGTGGACATAAAAACAAGAAAACTCAAAGAATCACGAGATGTATCATAATACGGAGCGAAGTAAGATGACACATATGAGTAAGTGGATCTCGAATTAATTAATACTGATGCATCCTAATGAAAAACTAAAACCATACTTGTGATGACTGCGTTTGATGCGATTGTCTCCATCTTACCCGGAAAAGCATTGAATTTGGCCTGGCCTCCCCCTATAAGGTGACCTCTACCTACATGACCTCCACCCCTAGCTTGTTGTACATGTGGAGAGGTAACTGGAGAAACAACCATGGCCTATGAAGTCTGTGGACCCTGTGAAATCTGTGGAGCCTGAGTAGTCTGTGGAGGTTCACCCCTCCTAAGTTTGGGGAAGTCCCTCACCATATATCTGGTGTCACCACACTCAAAACAAGCTCTCGGTGGGCATGGCTGCTGAAGCTAACTCGATCCTGGTCAGCTAGACTGGCCGCTGAAGGCACCTCATGTAGGAGGTGCACTGGATAGTGGCTATGAAAAATGTGCAACCTCAGACCTCGGAATAGTCGGAGCACCACTAGAAGCTGGAAGTATTGAATGAACTTGACGGCTCACTATATCCTCCAGAATCTTGAGGCCTCTTAGTCTCTCTGTCCTCTCTCTCATGGCCCCGCATACCCTCCAACCTCAGCTCAATATCTACTATCAGCTGATACAAAGTATCTGTCTCCAACTCTCGTCCATGTTAAATCTAATACAATAGTTGAGCCCCTCGATGAATCTGCAGACTCTCTCTATGACTGTAGAAACCAAGATAGGTGCATGTCTAAACAACTCACTGAATCTGATGGCATACTCTGACACTATCATAGTACCCTGGTGCAGCTTCTCAAAATTCGTGCTCTATGCATCCCAAAGGGTCTGGGGAACAAACTCTCTCAAGAAAATCTCTAAAAACCGAGTTCATGTGAGTGAAGCTGCGTCGCCTGGGATACCCCCCTTCAACCACTGATACGCTGCTCCTGATAACTGGGAGGTAGTAAAAGAAATTTCGCTCGTCTCCAAATACTTATGGTGCGGAGAATACGTTGGCATTTCTCTGAAACACCCTGCGCATCCTCAGTAGCTAGGACACTGTAAGTAGGAGGATGATACTTCTTGAAACTCTCAAATATCAGCCGCTTCTCCTCGGATGCCACTGCCCTATCCTCGGGCTAATTCAGAATAACAATTTGTGCTGGTATAACTCCGGGACCTGATCAAACTGGACCCGCTGCTCTAGAGTACGGGCTGTGGGAGTTTGGGATCCTCCCCCAGCCTGAGATGTAGCTGGTGCGATGGGAATCAATCCCGCCTGAGCTAGAGCACTGAACATGCTCATAAACCCTGGTAGGATCTCCTGAAGTGTAGGGGTGACAATAGGCGCCTCAGGTGCCTGTCCATCAACCGAAGCTACTGGTGACTTCTTAGTCGCTGCTCAGGCAGGTGTTCTAGCTACACCATGTGCGTCTCCTCAGCCTCTGGCCCGGCCCCGACCCTGGCCTTTCGCGGCTCTAGCAGGGTGCACGGGTGTCTGAATGTTGGATCTAACAGTGCGTGTCCTCAACATCTGTGAAAGAGTAGAAAGTCAAAGATTCATATTTTGAGGTCAACCAATTCCCATGATAAGGGATCAAAGAAGTGGAATTTCCTAACTATTTCGTAGCCTCTCGAAGATAATTACAGTCTTCACCATACCTAACCAAATACTCTACTAAAATTTCTTATGAATCGCGACACCTATGAACCTAGAGCTCTAATACCAACTTGACACGACCCCAATTTCCCACCTCATAATATCATGATGGCACCTAGTTTCTAAGACTAGGTAAGCCTAACATGTAAATAAAAATAGCGGGAATAATAATAAAACCTCAAATTTAAACTATTAAACTATCATTATAAATATCAACAACACAATTGAAAAATAACTCCCAAAAGCTGGTGGAATGAGTCATAAGCTCTACATAATATTCTGAAACGTCTACAACACTATATGATAAAGGAAATAACGGTAATGGGAAGATAGTGGAAGGTGACTCCGAGGACTGCGGACGTTGGGTAGGTATACATTGAAGTTTCCTAAAAGCAGCTTACCAATCAATCTCTAGCATCCAGCACGGACAAACGCACCTGGATCTGCAAAAAAATGTGCAGAAACGTAGTATGAGTACACCATAACAGTATCTAGTAAGTATCAAGCCTAACCTCGATAGAGTAGTGATGAGGCCAGGTCAAGACACCTACAAATACAAAATAAACTAAAAAAGAAAATTATATTAGAAAGCAGAGAAGTGAACGATAACAAAGCAGTTTAGTAACGTAAACTAATGACAAAATTCTAAGAGAAAAGGCAACAAGAAGGAAACACATTATGAGAACCACAAATAATCAAATAAGGACAAAACCGGTAAGACAAGAGAGAATAAAAGCAACAAGATCTGTTCAACCAATACATCTTTTCAATATGAAATACACAACAAGAATCATAACCGATGTACCATCTCGTATTCACATTTCACAATTTCAATCGCAATCTTTCCTTATATCACCACGTGAGCCTTACATTTAGTTTTGAAAATAATTTTTCCCCAAATAGCTACACGCGTTTTATGGCATATCAAAACGCGTAGCTTTAAGTAATTCCCCTACTAGCAACACACATATCAAGCCCGCCTTATCCCACAACATGTGTATCAACCCCTAGCCTTATACCACCACATGCGTATCAATATCACAACATGATCACAACTCGCACCACAAGTGCCCGTATGCCACAACTTGCCAACAGAATCAACAATACTAATGTTTCTACAACGAATAGCCCATGGCTCACAATGTGTACAAGAATCTCAACAATAACAAAATGAATGTGAATTGGTCAACAAGAAGATATTATAACAATTAACAACTTCACCTCAATGTGATAACGACTTTTACAAGTTCAACACCAATAATTCAACAAGAGGGTATTCCACAAAATAACAAATTCAAATAAAAGTAATACAACGATTAAAGAGGTAACCAGACAATAAGGAAGGAAATAAGTTAAACTAAAGCATATAAGAACAAAATAACGAGTAAGAGGTAAAATAAGTATTAACAGTCAAATAAAGCATGTAAGGGTATATTAACACTAAGGGATCTAATATGTTATGACAATTCGACTAAAGGTATGGAGAGAGTCTGAATAACCTGAACTGGTCAAATACCACGTATAGCTCGTGTACCCACTCGTCACTTGCATACACGACTTTCACATAACACAAATAGCACAATCAACCTAAGTCCTAAGGGGAAGTTCCCCCACACAAAGTTAGGCAAGATACTTACCTCAAATAGGCCATTCAACCCTCGAAAATATCTTTGCCCATAAAATTTGCCTCCACACGGCTTAAATCTAACCAAAAGTGACTTAATATCATCAAACAATGTAACCGAAAACAATTACAATAGATAAAACTCTGATCTTTACAAAATTCCCAAAAAGTCAACAAAAGTCAACCCAAGGCATACCCAGTCAAAATCGGGGTCCAAGGGTAGATTCCGACTACCCATAACCCTGCGAGTCCATATATGTGTTTTATTTTCAAATCCGAGTCCAAATCGACTCTCAAAACTCAATTCGTCATTTTTCAAAAAAATGACAAAATTTCCCAATTTTCTTCTTTGATTGTCATAAATTCGATGTTAAATCTAAGATATAATGATGAAATATAGTTGGAAATTGATTAGAATAACTTATCCAATGTGTGTAAATGAATATCCCCTCTTCAAATCGCCTCATACCGAGTCTAGGGTTCTAAGATGCGAGAAAATGAGATAAAATCCCAACTTTCTAACCTTTTGTTCTGTTGCAGATGTCGCAATTGCGACACTGGGTTCAAAATTGCAAATCCTCACAACTGTGAAAAATGCCTCGCAAATGCGGCACTGACAACCTTTGTGGGAAGTCGGAACTACGACATGGGCTTCGCACTTGTGAAGCTGCTACCCTTGGAAAAGATACAAAAATATCGCAAATGCATAACAATCCCAGCCAAGTCAACTTCGCAATTGCAAATTTGGGATCGCAATTGAAAATCTGGGATCGAAATTGCGATACATGTGATCCCCCTGATAAGGTCTCAGGTCGCAATTGAAGCGTTGGTGTTCACAAATACGACACATGAGGCATGAGTACACCAGCAGTTCAGATTCTGTCCAAACCATTTTGAGACATGTACGAAACTCATTCGAGCCCTTGGAGCTCCAAACCAAACATTCACACAAGTCTAAAAATGTCATACGAAGTCACTTGCGCGATCAAAACATTGAAGTAATTTCTAGAACTATGAATCGGGCATCAAAACGCATGAATTTCAATGTAAGGTTCAAGAACTTCTAGAATTGCAACCAAGTGTCTGAATCCTATAAAATCAACTCCATATGATACCAGCAGATAAGTTCTAAATAGCATAACAGACATATTCCAAGTCCCAAAACTAAGTTCTAAACCTGATATCCAAAAATCAACCAACGGTCAGAATTCTAACTTCAAATTGCAAATTTTCAGAAAAAACAACACAAATCATCCTACGGACTTCTGAATTTGATTCCAGGCATACGCCCAAGTCCAAAATCACGATACGAAGCTATCAGAGCCATCAAAACATTTTTCCAGTGTCATTTTCACAAATGTCAAACTTTGGTCAATATTTCTAAAGTAAGCTTGTAAGCCAAGAACCAAAGGGTCTAAATCAACCCAAAACCTTTCCGAAACAAAATCAATGAACCTCGTAAGTCATAAAACCACAATTACAGATGTATGAAGCATCAAAAGTGGAAACGGGGAGTAAGTATATAAAATGACCGGTCGAGTCGTTAGTTATGAATATTCAGTACTAAAGTTAATCGGATGTGGGAAATTCTCGGACATTATCCATACAGAAACAAAAAGATATCTTTTGCACAAAAGTTAAGTAAAAGGAGTATCATTTTTAAAAAAATCACCGACCCAATAGAAGCTCTAGGCTAATTACCAAAAAATAAATTAAAATTCTTTATCAGTAGATCCTTAAGGGTGAGAAGTCTCTGCTGCTTTTTTTGAAGATGAAGGTTTCTCAGCATCGAGTTTAGCGCCTTCACCCTTATATTCTTCTTTATCTTCAACTTCTTTCTCAGTTTTTGAGGATTCAGAAAGTGCTCGAGGAGCTTGAAGAAGCGATGCAATCATCTATAGTTGAAATGCGTACTTTGGCATCCTCCAAAGTTTTCCTCCTCGTGTGATAAACTGTATGAGTTTTCAGTAAGAAAGAATCTTCTTGACCTGGATTTTGTCTTGGAGTCCTTGGACTTTTTACTGAAATCGCTCGTTATCAACCTTTAGGATGTCATATATTCGGGAAAAGGTTAGTATTGTTCTTTGCATGTTTGCAATTTTGCTCCATAAACCTTTTGAGTCTTTTCTCCATTCTTTCCCTCTTCTCCTCGGGCGCAGTAGCTTGCTTGATTTTGGAACATAAGTTTGCTTCTAGGTTGTTGATTTTTTCCATTGAAGCAAACTCACGTTTTTCTTCCTAAGTCATAGCATCCTGCAACTCAACCCACTTGACCTTCAACTTAGCAAGCTCAGCATGCAACTAAGTGGCATGTTGGCTATGGACCATTATTTATTGATCAGTTTGTTCGAACTGGGCTTCATGTTCGACCATCTAAGAAAGCCTTGCCTCTAAATTTGGGAGGCTCTCAGAAAGTTGATTCTGTTCAACATGAATTTGATCTGGTTCGACCATCTAAGAAAGCCTTGCCTCTAAATTTGGGAGGCTCTCAGAAAGTTGATTCTGTTCAACATGAATTTGATCTGGTTCGACCATCTAAGAAAGCCTTGCCTCTAAATTTGGGAGGCTCTCAGAAAGTTGATTCTGTTCAACAGGAATTTGATCTAGTTCAGCAACAAGTGTTTCTTTATCCAAGATTATCTTCTGTAAGCCCTCGGAGGCGAGGAGGTTAGCCTGAAAATTCTAAGGTTATAGTTTCAAAATATAATGGTTAGCAAGTGTAAAGGTAAAAGAGAAGAATGAGATAATACCTGAGAAGCAAGATGTATGTTGTTGTTCATTAAACATTCCGCGGAGGGATCGTCCATTTTTCTCCAGTCCTTATCCGAAGCCGAAGGCTTCAAGTAGTTGGCTTCCACTGGCTTGGAAAGCAAATGACGTTCATTCGAAACCAAAAAGATAACACTACATTTACCTTTAGGGTTCCAGATGGATGCCATTAAGGCTTTTTCTATGTTCCCTACATCAGGTGATCAGGGAGAACACACACCTTCCTCTTGTTCGGTAAGAAACGACAGTGAAGTAGGAGCTGGTGATAAAGGAGCTGGAGATGGAATAGAAGAGTATCAGAAGCGGAACCCTTCTGACCGAAGGCAACAACTGGATCCCGTAAGTGGAATTTAACATTCTCAACCAAGTCAAACTCATTAAAGAGTCCTTCTGCATCCTTCGATAGAGCTGAAGGAGTTCTTCGTTTTCTACTTCTATGAAGAGAAACCATCATCGTCCTCGGTATCATCTTCATCAAGGACCATTGTGTCCATCCTTATAGGATCTCTTCTGAGAGTGGAGGCTTCTCCTTAGCCTCGGCCTAATATGTATGCTTTCTTTTCCCATTTTTTCCATTGGGCTGGGGACTCAGAGAAGATTTTCCTTCACCAGAATCCAGAACAACATCACGAGCCCTCTTCTAGTCAAGGACCACTTGAATCTGTTGTTGGGCCACATTCGGGTCATGTGAAACCAAGATGATGGGACAAATAGAAGATCCCATTGGAAGGCCTACATGTCGTTGAAAGAGGTCCAAAATTATCTATTGCATAAATTTAAAAGTAAAGAAAGGAAATGGGAAGTTTCTCTCACCATGGTTCTTGGCCTTCCAGTTGAACCTAATTGAAATTTACTTTCACTTACGGGAGTCCGGTGTGAAAGTATCTACAATTTTCTGAACCCATAGGGTTAAGTTCTCAATTGCTCGAGGAACCCTACAGGTGGCTAAAATGAGAGAAAATGAAGTTTACCATGAGGGGAATTTCCTTTAACAAAGTAAAAGATGGATATTAAGAAAACTTATGAGTGTAGTTTTTAGATTCAGGAATAGGAGATGCAGACGATGATAAAGTGTTCCTGGGAGTGACAACAACAAACCTCTCCATCCAACCACGGTCATTGTCATCATCAACATTGGTGACAATGGAATGTGACCGCGTTTGCTGAGTTTGATCATCGCTCCACGAAAAATCTTAGGGGCATACAGGTTGATCATATGAGCAAGAGTAATAGTTTACTGATCCTGGGAACCTAGGAATCAAGAGGTAAGCCACCATGTGCCATATTGTCGGTCCTACTTGAGCCAAACAAACACGGTAGTTCCAGCAAAACTCCAAGATGATTGGGTCTATTTTCTTGCTAAGTGTTAAAGTGAAATGGTACGTGTAAATGTAAATGTACCCTGATTTGTTGAAATTAATCCTCTTAACTTCACTAGGGGATAAAACCTCAATATTATTCCTACCAGAATCCTATTTTACGATAGGAATACTGGCCGTATGAATAGAAGAGGGATATTCACCGACAACTGTTTTCTAGCATTGTCGGGGTCAGAAGATTCCTTTTGAACATGGAGATCCATTTTGCAAAACAACTGAAAAGGGATGATCATGTTAGAGGGAGGACCCACATCGGGTTTCTAAGACTTGTTCTTCTTGGATGGACTGTCGCCGATGCAAGTCCCTATGTAACTCGGAGGAATAAATAGCAGAAGATATAGTGATGTAAATTATGAATTTGTAATTTTTTACTGGGGAAAGGGGAGTTGCAGAAAAGCTTTATGAAGACTAGGAGAAGAAAGCTTGTAAAAGTGAAAGATGAAAGTAGTGAAAAGGGAATAAGTTTATAGGCGACAGAATGCAAGGCCATCATTACCTAGGTAACTGGCGAAAATACTTGTCGAATCATGGCACAACACGTGTTCGGCTCATTAAATGCAAAGAAGCGTGCGTCCTTTCAAGTGTCAGAAACCGTTCAAGAACTTTCCCGCCAAAGAAAATAAGTTTTATCTACTTCCCAATCACATCAAGATGAGTCACCGGAAAGTAGGGGACTATTTGTATGTAAAATTAATGAATAAAATGTGGATGTTCGTTGAGTTGACACATGGCAGTCAGAACATGTAGGATAAGTGTCAGCAAATAGCTACCACTTAGTAGAAGCATGTGACCGGTATTGAATGAGATCCGAAAATATCAATACTGAAAGAGAGAATTTGAAAGCAAGGTACCAGTTAAAGAAGAAACTATTAAAGGAGTAGCCCTTACAGATAATCCTAACATTTTCAGTCAACCATTATGCAGCTATTAAGAGGGATCTTTAGTTACCTTAAAGAGGAGCTTGATTTGGGGATTTTGTCTCGCCTACTTTAGTTATAAATATATAAATTTGTAGTCATTGGAGGACCAAGATACTTGTCTGAAAAAAGCTAATATTACCCTCTTATTCTGCTAAATATTGTTCTGCTACAATTTAGTTCTTGATATTGTTCTTGTTTCGAGAGAAGTTCAATCCAAGGCCTAGATTTACCTTTTCTTCAATTATTTTTATTTTATTCAATTTTGTTTTTTATTACTTTATATTCTTTGATCAACTTAATTCACGTATCTATAAACCACATTACAAATTCAACTATATATTTTTATGGGTAAACAACTAAAACTTAAAAAACAAAAAAAACCTAGAATGAGAAAATACTGCCCGAAAATTGTCTTTTCCGATCACTATGATTTTTGTTTGAGTGAGTAAAATTTTTATGATTTTCTATGTGAGAAAATAAAGTTATATGACTTTGGTGAAAAACAAGTCATAGTTATATGATCATTTGTGAAATTTACCTGTTTTTTCATATATTTTAAAAAAAGAAGGGAAATACATGCGGATCCAAAATTTTAAAGTAATGAGTGCTCCAGTTCCATTAGCTTAGGTTGCCGCATAGTATAAGTGTATCACTATTGAAACTTACAATGAAAAATTCAACAAAAACATATTATATGATTATTAGAGTACTATTTTTGGATAATAAAAGTACTTCATTGATCTTCACACATGAAACATTCTTAAGAAATACTCTCCTATTCCATATTACGTGAACCTATTTGACTGGGCACGGAGTTTTAAAAAAATTAAAGACTTTAGGAATTTATGGTCCTAAACAAGTCAAAAACGGGCCTAGAGTATTTGTGTGGTTATAAAAGCATCTCATTAAGGGTAGAATTGAAAGTTTAAGCTAATTTTTTCCAAATTTAGAAAGGGATCATTCTTTTTAGAACGGACCAAAAAGAAAATATGTCACGACCCAAAATCCACTAGTCATGATGACACCTAATCCAACCCACTAGGTAAGACAACTAGTAACTATCCAATTTCAACAATATTAACAAGACAATTAAATAAAGGAATTATAGGAATCTTATACATTTCCCAAGGACTGGTAGTACAAATAATGAGCTTCTAAGAATAGAATTTACAAAGCCGATATGAATTAAATACATCTTCTGTTTGAAAAATACATAAACAGAGTTTTATATTGTAAGGCTACCATGAACAAAAGGCAGCTACAACAGGAACACAGGTACATCTTCAAATTCAGCTCCCATCGAACACAGCAACAACAATAGCCAACATCTGCATGCAAGGTGCTGAAGTGTAGTATGAGTACAACCGACCCCATGTACTCAGTAAGTAACAAACCTACTAGAACAAGGATCGGGTCTAGCACCAATAGCCAACAGTAGTTCATAATAATGTACAACAAGTAATAAAATAATAACTCGGAATTTAAAATGCTCAGCTTATTCATAATTCTTGAAAATTGTTTCACTTTGCAAGTATATTAGTGAAAACCCCAAATCCTTTACCGAAATCGTCGAAAAATATGAGATAGTTTGAAAACTGTAATTTTTTCCCCAAAAACCTTTCATCGGGTAAATTTTTTATTTTCAGATAGCATGAGGAAATACATCTCTATGCCTTATGTCAAAGTACATGTACATATCATGAAGGTCGCCAAAACTGGGCAGCAGAAGGAATGCATCTCTATGCATGTATCTCAAGTACACATGTCAAATGCAATCATCTCAGTGATGCACTCATGTACTCACATTCATAGAGTAATCAATCTCAGTGTATCATACTTTCTACCGATCACGCTCAATCACTCGACACACTCAGTCACTCAGTACTGATCAGGGCATATCTAGCCCAAACATAATAACTGCTAGCAACTGCACTCACTGGGGGTGTGCAGACTCCGGAGGGGTTCCTACAGCCCAAGAGTTATAATCTGCATGGAAAATTCACGTGCTACAATATCAATATCTGGATCCGCACGGGCAACTCACGTGCTATAGTATCAATATCTTGATCCGCACGGGAAACTCACGTGCTATAGTATCAATATCCTCACGATCAGGCCCTCGGCCTCACTCAGTCATCAATCTCTCCGGTCTCTCTCTCACGGGCTCACAATCTCATGAATCTAGCCCGAAAATAATGATATGATGTATCAAAAAATAACAACAGGGACTGAGATATGACATGCATATCTATGTGTATGACTGAGTATGTAAAGCAATGAAAGTAGATAGCTCAACAGCAAAAATGACCTCAGTGGGTCCCAACAGGATAAACATGTAGACAAGGCATGGTTTCTAACATGTATCACAACTCAATAGCTCAAGTACATAGAGATTTCATGGTTATATGTAAGATTAGGTAACTACACAGTACCATAGAAATAACAGAGTCACTACTCACACGGTGCACACCCACACACCCATCACCAAACATGTGTATCACCTCAGCATAAATCACAAAACATGTAATTAGGGGTTTCATACTGATCGGGTCCAAGCCTGCACTACTATCGAGTAGCGAGGGTGGTCGATGCAATTTTACCCACCTAGGCCGGGATCGAATCCACGGGGAGTTAATTTGTTTGGAATTAGGTTTATATCTTAGTCTAGATGCGGGTTTTGCTCTTAGTTACACTTACACATTTGGGTGTTGATTCTACTTCTAACTCTATTCTATTGTATGCAATAATTGAAACTAAGTACAATATATTTGTTGTTGTTTTTCAAGTGTTTAAAGAGACTAGGCTAGTGACTTCTACCTCGGTGGATATCTAATGGGTAGCAAGAATCTAGGGCAAGCTTGATTAAGCGGGGTCATAATATAGCTATCACACCCAAGTACTCACTCTATACTGCTTGGTAGTTTGAGTGATTTTTCGCAATTTGGCTTTCTCAAGTCCAAAAGGGTATTCATGCAATTCAAGTGATATTAGCTCAAGTCGGGTATTACTATCTCTAAGTTTAACCCTTTAATTAGGGCTATCAATTTCTTGAGTTCACCCTAATTCCTTGTTAGCCTAGTTTTCCCACCCTTTAGTTGGGGCTATCAATTTCTTGAGTTCACCCCAATTCCTTGTTAGCCTAGTTTTCCTAGACTTAGTCCCTCTTTCTCAAGTAGAGACTAAGTCATAAAGGCATGAATCAACGTTTGCAACCACTAATTCTATAAATCTAGCAAGAACTAGGCTAAATATCACTAACCCATACGCATTCAAGCCCTAAATTTCAATACCCACACTAGGGTTGGGTCACAACCCTAGCTATGGGTCTAGCTACTCATGGAAATAATAGAAATGGAAGATGAAAAGAAGATAAAATTAATAATACTAGATTAAAAGATGAAAATCTAATGTTGAAATATGAATATAGTACATGATTGCCTGAAACGGAATATCTAGCCGTCTCACGTAATCCACTAATACATAACATAACCTAAAAATGACAAAAAGTTCAATTTATACTAAGCTGAAATTTTCTGAAAAAAATACCCCTGCAGAGGTTGTGCAGCTGCATTTTGAGCGCGGTCCGCGTTCTTCAATTCTGGATCTGGGTTGAGCTGAGTCTTGTGGACCACATAATTTCCATCGCGGTCACGTAAAGGACTTCCGCGGCCGCACAATTCTTATGCGGACCACATTTCTCTCTTTTTCTCAAGTTGTGAGCTCTCTGAACTTCGTGCGTCGCGGTCTGCATAATTCCATTGCGGCCGTAGAGAGACTTTCGCGTCCGCACATTTCTGATTTGGTCTGTTCTTGTCATTTAGCCTGAAAATGCAACTCTCTAAACCTCCATTTTGCGGACCGCGTAGTTATGATCGCGACCGCGTCTTTGCTTTTGCGGCCGCACAATATTTGTGCGGTCCGCGCTTTAGATCTCTTGGCTCAGTCTTGTTTTTGTTCAAGTTTTGACTCCTTTGTGAGTTGATTATGACTCCGTTGGCTCATTTTGAACAATTCCCGCATGCAAGCATATTACATTAGTTTCCGGGAATACCTTCTCGTATTTTTAGAACACAAGTATAAGAGAGCAACTAATAGGTTAAAATCCCTACTTATCAACTCCCTAAAACTTAAGCTTTTGCTTCTCCTCAAGCAAATAAGGTAATTCCCACCTCCACTAGAAAAAAAGAATAATTCAGCTGGCCTAAGGTGAATCAATCATGCACCATTGGGTTTAACAATTGCCCTCAACACAAATGAATTATCAACAACATCTTGCTATGACCTTTTAAGTACCATAGTTCTAATGTTACACTAGAGCATCAATAGCTTTGACCTTTTGAGTATCATAGTTCTAATGTGACACTAGAGCATCAAGAGTTGACTCAATTTATCAAGGAATATTGCTCTATCACGTAGGTCATTTTGGATCCCAAACTCCTCCTCCTCTACTCTCCATGAGCAAATATCACTTTAGAATGTAACACTTAAAAAAAGGATTGCGAAGAAGTGCGCTCATCACTCTCAAAAGAATGCCACAAGTCCGGCTCTAAGTAACATAAGCTTGTCCCTTATGTAAATCACCACTAATGTAAGCTCACTCAACTTGAAATCATATAAGTCTTTTGCATGGATGTACTGAAGGATTTTGGATCAAGGTAGGACTTATCGGACTATGATGGTTTTATCTTTCCTTAAGCACTCCATTTTCTCATTTCAACTCATACTTTCTGGACTCTTTGAGTCATTTTATTTTTCCTTAAGGGAACTAGAGAGACATACTGTCACTCTTTCTTACTCATGACAACCATTTTTCTCCTTTTCTCATCATTACATGCCTTTCATCATTGCGTTCTCTGATCCCTTCAACCTTTACTTTCTTTTTGACATATTTATTTTTGGATTTTCTTCCTTTTCTTCAATTATTTTTCTTCTTTGTCCCTTTTATCGCTTTCAAATTCCTCGCCTCTCCCCCAAACTTATGCTTTCGCCGATTGAGTATCATGAATTCTAAGTAAAGATCGGGTGCCAAGAGATGGTCATTATAAAACAGATAAAGGCTTGTAATGTGGCTGTCGAATGAAAAAGGCTTAGGCTCAAAGAGGTAGATTAGGGATATCACATTAGTAGGCTATGAAATCTTTCAAGTTTCAAATTGGACCAAGGAAAGCCTACAATCATTTCTCAAGTCGAGCTACACTTAGAATTTCGCCTAGACAAACATTCAGGGCAAGTTCTAGACTTATTGGCACGGAACTTGAACTTGCAATTCAATACCTCACCTCTCAAGTTGTTGGATTGTTAAAGAGAACAAAGTCGAGGGCCCACAACAACCCTAGCTAAGATTGAAAATCACAAATGGCTCAAGGAAACCACTCGATGATTGCTTTAGTCAACTCAAGAGTCTAAAGGTCACAACTAGAGTTAATCTTTGCCAATCAACTTTTCTTTAACCATAAGGTCGAAGGTAAATGTGTTAGTACCAAGTGAAGCTTTCTTGAAACACTTTTATTCATTACTACTATACACACCAAACAAAGAGAAAACAGACTCAATCCCTTAAGAAGGTTTTCACACCATCTATCGTTGGGAAGAGCCACCCGGTTCACACAACATCCACCTTTGGAAAGAACCATAACATTAACAAAACCAAAGGTTTATTGTTCACACAAAACGTAAAAAGAAGCTAAAAACTTAAAAATAAGATACTAAAGGAAATAAGAAGCTATGCTACTAAGGAAAAACAACGAAAGAAGTTATGAAGTAAACTGAATATGTACAAAATGGAGTAAAATGAATATATACATAATGGAAATGAATATATACATAATGGAAATGAATATATACATAATGGAAATGAATATATACATAATGGAAATGAATATATACATAATGGAAATGAATATATACATAATGGAAATGAATATATACATAATGGAAATGAATATATACATAATGGAAATGAATATATACATAATGGAAATGAATATATACATAATGGAAATGAATATATACATAATGGAAATGAATATATACATAATGGAAATGAATATATACATAATGGAAATGAATATATACATAATGGAAATGAATATATACATCGAATGGTAAAATTATATACATACCAAAAGTGAAAATAAAGATAAATAAATATAAAGAAAATATATTATTCATTATTACATACCAAATATCAGCATATCAAAATGGGCCACCCCCTAAATAAAAAAATAGCATTGTCCTCAATGCTACTAGAAAAATAAGAACAGTGAAAAGGGGAAGAGAGTAAAGAGAACTCCCTATATGGTCTCTGTCTGCATCGGGTAAGGAACATGAGTAGGGTCCTCAGACTGCATAGGCTCATCAGCACCCTCCGTGTCCGCTAACAGGATCTCCAAATCCTCTGACTAGGGGACTCTGGGGTTGCTGAGCATCTAAATCATCTCCTCAGCAGTGTGTGGAGTGACAACCGACTCCTCAGACTAGCCGGCTGCAGCCTCTGGTCCCTCATGCTCTGTTGCATGTGTTGCTGAGGCTGTCTCCTCCACGAGTAAGTCCAATGGGATATCTCCAGCAGAGGCAATCTTCTCTATCTCCTTTCTTAACTTCACCACTGACTCCTTAGATGCTTGCGTCTTCCGCATCTTCTTCACATGCTTTCTAAAATCTTTGATAACCTTACCACGTGCATCAAGAGTCTCCCGAATCATCTTCTGGTCATCCAGAATCTTCTTCTAGTTTCCCAGAATCATATTCAAGGAGTCCTCCACTGATGGAGGTAACTGAAGTTGTGGTGGGGTTGAAGACTGTGCAGCCACTGCACTGGATATGGCAATCAGCTTAATGGTAGCTAACTGCATCCAGTTGTTGAGACTGGATAATGACTGTGAAACCTGCAGTGTAGTCTGAGGGTAGGTGGAAGATGAAGGCACTGACAATGGCACTGATATAGATGGCCCGGAGGATGGAGGAGGCATGACAACTGCTATGGTAGAAGTACCAGCTGATGTAGGAGGCTTGGCAACTGATCTGGTGGCTACTACCCTTGGCTCTTCAGCCTGGCTAGTGTAGGTAGTGGGTTTACCCTTAGCTTTAGGGTTGTCCGCTCCTTCGAGGTGATACCAAGAGAAAGGAATTTTAGCCTTCATCTTCATATCATAGTGCCTCTTCTATACCCCTTGGTCTTCGAGATATTTAGTAATGAAGTTTGGGTATGGATAAGATCTTTCTTCTTTGCCAGCCCCCTTGGAGATGTGATAAGACATCAGGTTCCCCCCATTAATTGGATACCCCGCCATGATGGAAGCTACCAAGATTTCCCGGGTAAGTGGAAGGATATTTTCATGCTGGCAAGGATTAAGCTGGCTGCACACGAATGTTGACCACCCTTTGGCTTCAAAGTTGAGGGTGGCTCTGACTATCGGAGCTCCAGCTGTGAGCCATGCTGGTGTTGTCCCTGGAATGGCCAGTATCTCAGCTATCCATGGACGAGCTGTTTCGTCCAAGGCTAGCTTCTCCAGGTATTGTGCTGCCTCAACATCCTCAAATCCGGCATATTTGTTCAGAGTGTGGCCATCAAACCGTATTTTCAAATTCCGGACCTTCGTCACCATGGCACCCTTTTTGATGTGGGAAACATTTGCATAAAGCTCCTTGACAAGGTATTCATAGGCATCTACCACTTTCCCGGTGAAGTACTTCCATCTTTTTCTCTCCTCAAAGTTTCTTAGGAAATTTGGATTGTGTGTGAGTAGGTCCTTAGTTATGAATTCTCGCTCAATAGCGAGCGACCTTTGGGGCCACCATTCCCGGAACTTGTCATAAGCCTTTTCACTCACAAATATTTTGGCCCATACCTTCGGTTTCCTTGACCTAGCCAGGCCACGTACAATTGTGTCACCCCCTTCTCCCGATATTCGGGACTTCATCATCATCATCAACATTGATTGGGGTATGTGTTGTGGTAGGTGATGTAGCAAGAGGGGAATATGGTGCTGATGACTGACTACCTCCCTCTCAGCTATCAGACGACCCAGAGGAGGAGGTAGGTTCATTGACCAAGCGTAATGGTTTTGATTATGCCTCCGGTTGAATTTGTGCAGATCCCCCCCCCCACCCCAGAAGTCTCCTTGGATGGGAGGTATTCACTGGTGTCCGAGGAGTCGGGAGGAGGTCTAACAAGGGTAGTCTTTTTTCCCACTACCCTTTGGACTTATAAAGGCAAGGTTTGCTTTCCTTTACCCCGGCCTCGGGGGGATTCTGCCCTCCCTTTGGAAGAGTCTCCTCTACCACGAGATCGCACCATTTTCTGCAATACGCAAGTAGTGAAAGTCAGTTAGAATTGGGGTTCAACATGTGTTAAAGTATTATAGATAAAATGAAAGACAATGCTTTTCAGAACAGGGTAGTGGGGATCGCAAAAAAGTGAGTGCAACTGTGAATGCGGACCGCACAAAAGTGAGTGCTGCCGCGAAGAGGCCAGGCTCAAACTACTGGATCTATGAAGATGATCAATCGCGAACCGCACAAAAACGAATGCGGGCGCGAAAAACCCATCGTGGGCCGCACAATTTTGAGTGCGGCCGCATAAACAAATTATTGAGTCTCTGAAGTTCAAGTGCACGGACCGTAGAAAATTGGGTGTGGCCATGAAACACAAACCGCGGACAGAAAAAAAATGAGTGTGCCGCGAATTCTAAGAAACTAACAGTGCCTTGAAACTAGGGTATTGCAGACCTCACAATTTTGTATGCGGTCACATACCTTATCGCGGACCGCACAAAAGTGTGTGCAGTCACGAAATTCAAATCAGTTCGGCACTCAGGAACACTTAATACTAGGACTTTTACTAATTATCCAAGAATTATGGAAATTAAGAATGCAAAGCTAACAACCGTAGCCCCCATTATGCTTACATACACTACCCATATGTTCCTAACCAGAGATTAAGCATGATTTGACATTTTGGCATAAATTTAACCCCAACTAAAGAAGAAAACTAAAACAAAGAGAAAAGAAAAGAAAAAAATAAAATTAAATCATTTAAATGAACATAACAATAGTGAAGAGTAGTAGGAAATCAAACTTGATGAGAATGGGAAGAAATTGAAAGCAAGAAAGAAAGCATAATGCTTTAGGCGTGTTTGAGAGGTTAGGGTTTGTAAAGTGTGAATAGTTCCAAAAAGGTATATTTACACTCTGACTTCAAGTGACCCCACCGACTTACCTGAGTGCGGCCACAAAATTTTGGCGCGGTCCGTACTCTTTACCTTTTTGTAGCTCAGCCTCAGCTTCATGGGCATGGTCCGTGAAAAATTGGCAGCGGCCGCATGATTTGTGCGGACCGCAAAATTTTGAACGTGGCCGCAAACTCTTAAGGTATTTTGACAGGCCAACTTCAGAGAGTTGGCTATTTTCATCATCCAGTTGCACGACCGCGCACAGATTTGTGCGGCCGCGAAGTGCTTGTGCGGTTCACATAATTTTGGGCGCGATTCGCAAAATTTTACCATATAGCCAACGTTTTCCTTGTCAATTTCTTGCACCGCACAACCAATTCTTACATACACTTCACAACCAATTATTCCAAAACAATGCCTAATCTAAGAAGAAAATCAAAATAAAGAAAAACACACGGGTTGCCTCCCAAGAAGCGCTTGATTAACGCCGCGGCACGACGCATGTTACCATTACTTATTTAAAATGTATCAATGCCACAACGTGGCTATCATCAATCTTGCCAAGGTAGTGTTTCACCTGGTGCCCATTGACTCTAAAAATCTCACCATTCTTGTTTTTCAAATCTAGATCACCAAAAGGAGTCACATGTACCACTTCAAACGGACCACTCCACTTTGACTTGAGCTTTCCCGGAAACATCCGTAACCGAGAGTTGAATAGAAGAACCAAGTCACTTTATTTGAATTCTTTGTTCCAGATATACTAATCATGTAAGTACTTCCTCTTGTCTTTATACAAGGACGAACTGGAGTAAGCATGGAACCACAACTCATCAAGTTCATTCAATTGCTCTACCCGGAGATTGGCAGCCACATCCCATTCAAGGTTCAATTTCTTCAGTGCCCACATGGCCTTGTGCTCTAATTCCACCGGAAGGTGACGTACTTTCCCAAATACCAATCGGTACGAAGACATACCAATTGGAGTATTGTAAGCGGTTATACAAGTCGTAAAGCATCGTCAAGTTTCCTTGACCAATCAGTCTGATTTGCATTGATAGTCTTGGATAAAATTATTTTGATTTCCCCGTTGGAGACCTCAACTTGTCCACTTGCCTGGGGGTGATAGGGGGTTGACACCTTATGAGTGACACCATACTTGGAGAGTAAAGTGTCAAAGGCCTTGCTGCAAAAATAAGAACCCACATCACTAATGATAGCCCTTGGGGTGTCGAACCTTGTGAATATGTTTTTCTTCAAGAAAGCCACCACACTCCGTGCCTCATTGTTCGGCAAAGCCACAGCTTCAACCCATTTGGAAACGTAATCCACAACAACAAGAGTATAGGTGTTCGCACATGAACTCTTAAATGGACCCATAAAGTCGATTCCCCACACGTCGAAAATATCAATCTAGGATGGTGGTGAGAGGCATCTCATTGTTCTTGGAAATCCCACCAACTCTTTGGCAATCATCACAACGCCTAACGAGCTCACTAGAATCTTTGTCCAAGGTAGGCCAATAGTATCCACATCTTAGGACCTTTGTAGCAGTTCTCGCCCCACCATGGTAACCCCCATAGGGCAAGGAATGGCAAGCTTCAAGAATACCCAATTGATCTTCTTATGGAACACATCTCCGGATAACACCATCAGTGCAAATTCTAAAAAGATATGGCTCGTCCCAATAATAGTTCAAGTTGTCCCGTTTGAGTTTCCTCCTTTGGTTTGAAGAGAACTCATTCGAGACCATGCCGCTCACAATAAAGTTTTCCACATAGGCAAACCAAGGCATCTCGGTCAAAGACATGGAAAGGAGTTGTTCATCCGGAAACGAATCATTAATCTCAAGTCCATCATGGGGCCTCCCCTCCTCTTCCAAGTGGGACAAGTGGTCCGCTACTTGATTATCACTCCCTTTGCGGTCTATAGTTTCAAGATCAAACTCTTGTAGAAGAATAACCCACCACATCAACCTAGCCTTAGAGTCCTTTTTAATTATCAAATAATGAAGTGTCGCGTGATCGGTGTGCACAATCACTTTGGTACCCATGAGGTACGGACGAAACTTTTCCATGGCAAAGACAATGGCTAAGAATTTTTTCTCAGTCACCGTATAGTTGACTTGGGCTTTATTCATTGTCTTACTTGCGTAATAGACCGGACGAAATATTTTGTTGATTCTTTGCCCCGATACCGCTCCTACCACCACGTCGCTAGCATCGCACATGAGCTCAAATGGTAAGCTCCAATTGGGTGCGGTAATTATGGGAGTGGTAGTAAACCTATACTTGAGTAGCTCAAAAGATTTCATAAAATCATCATTAAACACAAACTTGACATCTTTTTCCAACAAATTGCACAAGGGGTTCACCATTTTTGACAAATCCTTGATGAACCGGCGGTAAAACCCCGCGTGACCTAGAAATCTCCACTCCCTTTATGGAGTAGGAGGAGGGAGTTTTGATATCACTTCATTTTTTGCTTTGTCCTCTTCAATACCATTCTTGGAGATCTTATGGCCGAGGACAATGACCTCCTCGACCATAAAGTGGAACTTCTCCCAATGAAGCATTAAGTTGGTCTCTTCACAACGTGCCAATACTTTATCAAGATTATTAAAAACCTCTTCAAACGAATCCCTCACAACACTGAAATCATCCATGAACACCTCGAGGAACTCCTCCACCATATCCGTGAATATTGCTATCATACACCGCTGAAAAGTAGTCGGTGTATTACACAAACCAAACGAGATCCTTGAGAATGAAAATGTGCCATACTGACAAGTGAAAGTGATTTTCTCTTGGTCTTCGGCTGCAATAAGAATCTGGTTATAACAACGGAAAATGGCCTTTCCGAGTCACTTTGTTGAGCTTTCTATAATCCATGCATACCCTCCAACCGGTGACAGTTCTTGTGTGGATCAATTAATTTATATCATTTGTGATCACAGTCATTCCCCCCTTCTTTGGGACACATTGTACCAACAAAATCTATGAACTATCAGAAATGGGGTACACAACCCCTGCATCTAGCCACTTGATGATCTCTTTCTTGACTACCTCTTGCATGGCCTCATTCAAACTCCTTTGATGTTCCACGGAGGGTTTGAAATCTTCATCGAATATGATTTTGTGCATGCAAAAGGCGGGGCTTATACCCCTAATATTCGCCAATGTCCAACTTATTGCCTTCTTCCTCCTTTAGAGCACTGCAAGGGTAGAATCTACATGCACGTTAATTAAGCACGAGGACAGAACAACAGGTAATGTGGAACAAGGGCCTAAGAACACATACCTGAGGTGTAAGGGAAAGGGCTTCAACTCCAATATGGGTGGCTCCTCGATTGAGGGCTTTGTTGGCGGAGTCTTCGAATTCTCAAGGTCCAAGGAAAGTTTTCGGGGCCCATATGTATAAGATCTCATTCCTTGCAAAGCATTGACACATTCTACAAAGCCTTCCTTCTCATCCTCATCTTAATTCAACAACACAACTTCCAAATGGTCTTCAACATTGATCATATCACTTGTGTCATTAACGATTACCTCAGTCACAAGATCCACAAACGAGCATACTTTGTTGCTAGTAAGCTGCCTCATTAACTTGCGCACATGGAACACATCTTTTTTATCGCCCACCCGAAAGGTGAGATCCCCAGATTCCACATCAACTAAGGCCTTCCCTGTAGCTAGGAAAGGTCTCCCCAATATGATAGGCACCTTATAGTCAACCTCACAACCAAGTATCACAAAATCTGCGGAAGTATGAACTTTTCGACCCGAACTAGAACATCATCAAGTATCCCCAATGGCCTTTTCATTGCCCGGTCTGCCATTTTCAACCTCATGGAAGTAGGTCTTGGTTACCCAATCCCCAATGTCTTGAACACAAAATAGGGTATCAAGTTAATGCTTTCCCCAAATCATATAAAGCCTTGGCGAAATCGGCACTACCAAGAGTGCATGGGATTGTAAAGGCATCGGGATCTTATAATTTTGGAGCCATATAATGATCAATGGCACTCACTTGACGTACCATTTTGATCGTTTCACAGTTCATTGATCTCTTCTTTGTTACGAAGTCCTTCATGAACTTAGCATATCCCGGAATTTGTTCAAGAGCTTCAACCAATGGTACATTTATGGAAAAACTTTTCATCATATCAATGAATTTATTGAATTGGTTCTTATTTTTTTGCTTTGCGAGCCTTTGAGGATATGGTGGAGGAAGCCTTGGCAAAGGAGTCTTGCCTTTGGGCACTACCGGATCATGTATGTCTATCACATGCTCCCTAGATGGGTTTGCATCCTCTTGTGTCCCCTCCATGTTGTCATCAATGTCTATCCTCACTTCATCATTTTCTTGCACTTCATTTCCTGGCTCATTCTCATCTTGCACCAACACAGCATCATCGATCACATTCTTTCTTGAGTTTGAGGTGTTAGCAACTCCACCTCTCCTACTTCTTGTAGTCACCGCCATAGCATGCCCTGTGTTGTTCCCGCCCTTCGAGTTCACTACCGTATCACTTGGCAGTGTCCTCTTAGGGCAAGTATTCAAGGCTTGAGAAATTTGACCCATTTGGACTTCCAAGTTGCAGATAGAAGTGTTGAGGGAGGCTATTTGGGTATCGGCCAAGCAACATGAAGAAAAATGATTTGAAATCAATCTGAAACACACCCAAGCCCCTCGGGACCAAGTCTAAGTATACCAACAAGTCCCATAACATAACACGGACCTAGTCGAGGCCTCAAAACACATATAACAAAATCAAAACGACGAATCACAACTCAATTCGAAACCAATAAACTTTGAAACTTCAAACTTCCACAATCAATGCCAAAACATATTAAATCACATCCGATTGACCTGAAGTCTTGCACGCAAGTCACATTTGACAGTATAAACATGTTCCAACTTCCGGAATCGGAATCCGACCCCAATATCAAAAAGATCACTCCCGATCAAACTTTCCAAAATTTTAAATTTCACCCAACAGAGCTAACGGAACCATCAAAAATCCAATCCGAGGTCAAATACTAAAAAGTCAAACTTGGTCAAACCTTTCAAATTTAAAACTTCTAGTTGAGAATCATTCTTCCAAATCAATTTCGAATAACCTGAAAACCAAAACCGACAATTCACATAAGTTATAATACATCATACAGAGCTACTCATGCCCTCAAACAACTGAGCGAAGTGCCAATGCTCAAAACGACTGGTCGGATCATTATAAAATAGGTTCACATAAACTAAAATGGAGGGAGTAGTAACAGATAAAAGAAAGAAAAATGAGCGAATTTAATAAGAAGAAAAAGGGGGGGGGGGCGACGAGAATTAACAAGATATATAGAGAAACAAGGGTAATCACAAAAAGCGCCTATGCCTCACACCAGTTTCAATCCCGCGAAACAAACAAAATCAAGTGCCTACAATGTAGTATCTAAATCAAAGCACCTAGCTTAACTTTTAATTCGTGGGTGCTTATTCCTTTTTATGTCATTTTTCCAGTAATTCACTACAATCAATTTGACCTAAGGCCACATTTTTTTAGACAACACTTTGAAAAATATTGCCGGGAGGACGCTTCATAAGGGTGGCCTTTGTCAAGCATTTTTGGCTATGGATTTTAGGCAACGCTTATGAAGCGTGCCTTTTAAAGATAAACACTACACTTTTCAAGTATTTTCAAATAAAATAGTTGGATACGCTTACTCAAATATAATACGACGTTTATTGAGTGTGCTAATTTAACTTTATATAGGCTACCCCATATAAGCGTGCTCTAATAATTCACTAAAAATTCTCGCTAAAATTTTCCCCTAAAATCCGTTTCCCCTCTAAATCTTTTCTTCGGGCGATTTGCAGCCATACCCTACATAGCAGCCACCTTTTAACCTATACCCTATTTTCAAAAATTATTGATTTGGTAGCCAACTGACAAAAAATCTGCACTAATATGACCATTCTACCCCTGACATAACATATAACAATCACGCACCTCCGTCTCTTCTCATATTTGAATCACGCACAAAACACTCCACTGATCCTCCTCCGTCACTCCGTCTCTGCTCAAATCTCCTCTCCCAAACAAAAATTCAAATTGTAAGTTTTCGAATCTGATTGATGTTCGCTAAAGTTTTGGTGAATTTTTTGCTTTATTTGCTAAACAATTTGTTTTTTTGGCTAAACTACAACACTAATAATATGCTTAAGTTATATATTGTGCTCTATAGTTTTTTGATGAGTTTTTTCAAAAACGTTTTCTTTAATTAAGGTATTTTTTGACTTTATAGAAAAATAATATTAAAAAAGCGCAGAAAAACATTTAAAGCATCTTGTGCTGAAGTTTTTCTCCTGGATACAATAGTTTTCTAATGAGCTTTATGAAAAACTTCAGCACAAATATGCTGAAGTTTTTTAGTTCATTTTCTAATACTTCAGCATTGAATGTGCCGAAGTTTTTCTCCTTGATACAATTGATTTGTCATGAAAAACCTCAACACAAAGATGCTGAAGTGTTTTAGTTTATTTTCTAATACTTCAGCACTGAATGTGCTGAAGTTTTTCTCCTGTGCTATGTAATTTTCTCGTGCATGCTCAAGTTAAATATCTTTTGTGCTTCACTTTTGTCCTACATTAATCAGCTTTTTCATGAGCTTTGTTCTATTGTTCATTTTCTCAAACTTCAGCTTTTTTTCATAGTTAAATTCTTATGCTAATACTTGACACTAAATATGCTTCTCTAGGATGAGTTTAGTTTGCGTTGTACTTAATTTCAATGGGAGGTGGACTACTGACTTCAAATACTTGGATCATGATACAAAGCTTGTTCTTATTAATAAACAAGTATCATTCAATTCTTTCCTGAAAAAAATAGTGAAGTTACAAATATTGATTCAAGCGGATATTCTGTAAAGATATGGTTTGATATCAAACTAAATACAAGCAAAAGTATGCTTGTAACTTCAGATGAAGAACTCAGTACTTGTATACATTTTCACACAACTGATTCAGTCTACAAGAATAGTCATTTTGTCATCGAAAAAATACAACGTTCTGCAACATTCAGCCAATCTCTTGACAGTATAACAACTTCAGAACAATTTGGTGATTATCAACATGATCTAGGGCAACCAATAGTGGTAGTAGACAATGAGCAACAACTTTCTAACATTACAACTGCTTCAGAATATAGAATGCTACAACAATCACCCCCTCCTCCAATAAATTCATACCAGTTTGTGAATGAGCAAGAAGAAGAAGGGCAGCTAATAATGAAAATTGACAACCAACACACAATCCAACAAAATTTAAGCAACAACGAAGATGAAGAAAATATGGAATTAATAGCAGTAACATCATATACAATTGATGAAATTGTTGAAACCTCTATGAAATCAAGAAAAAGATTGAGGGGAAAGCTGAAAGAATCTCCACCATGTAAAATACTTAGGCATAATGCACTGCCTGAGGAAGTAAGAGTAGGATCAAATATTATGGAGTAAAATATGACTAAATTTTCTACAGCTTGGAGATAACCCAAAAGGTTGAATTCACAGCTATTAGATCATGTTCAAAGAGATATGAGCTGAAATGCATTGAGGAGCAATGTGGTTGGATTGTGCGTGCTACCAGAATAAAAAATTCCACACTTTTCAGGGTGATAAAATATCATAACAACCATGAATGCTCAGTTGATGCAAGAAAATCAGATCAGAAGCATGCTACATCAAATTTTATAAGTGAACAAATTTTAGAACATGTTCGAGACAAAAAGATAGAGGTTACACCAGCCTTTGTAGAAAATGAAATGAAAAAGAAATTTGGAATTGACATTGGATATCACAAGGCATGGCGTGCTATTCAAAAAGCTATTGCTTGCATAAGGGGAACACCGGAAGAGAACTACCAGATTCTTCCTTCATACCTACACATGATGGTGCATAGAAACCCAGGAACGTACACAAGCATAAAAAGAGATGATCAGAATCGGTAAGCAAAACAAATACCAACCATCAGCCTGAAGTTAAACTTCACACCTTAAGATTTGTTTTTTTGTGTTTCACTGTACAGGTTTTGTTACATGTTCTTTGCTCCAGCAGTGTCAATAGCTGGTTGGTCCTACTGTAGACTTGTTATTGCAGTAGATGCAACATTTTTAAAGTCAAAATATCATGGCGTTCTATTTGTTGTTGTATCAAAGGATGCTAACAATCAAATATTTCCTCTATCTTTTGGTGTAGCAGAATCAGAAAACAATGAGGCATACATTTGGTTCTTCGGAGAAATGAGAAAAGCAATTCAAGTCCGTCATGAACTGGTTTTCTTGTCAGATAGAAACCAGTCGATTGCAAATGGGATTAGAAAAGTTTATCCTGAAGCTCACCACGGTATCTACCTCTATCACTTTGAGAAAAATTTAAAGCAAAGACATGCAAAATCCATGGTAATAAATCTTTTTCAAAGCGCTGCAAGGTCATACAAACATGAAGATTTTAATAAGTTAATGTCCCAACCCAAAAGTGTTGACAAGAAAATATAAAATTACATAATGGAAGAGGCTCCCGAAAGATGGGCTCGATCGTGGTTCCCACAGTGACGTTATGATATGCTGACAACAAACATTGTAGAATCAATGAATTCCGTGTTACTAAAAGCGAGAGAAATGCCTATTTTAAGAATGTTAGATTATATCCAAGAAAAGTTGGGAGAGTGGTTTTACGAACGACGGAAAAAAGCAAATGAAACTTTTTACAAAGAATCAATATAGGCAGAAGAAGAGATGACTAAGAAGATAGACTTAGCTTGCAAAATGATTGTGAGTATATTTATTAACTTCAGGATTTAATTTCAGCATGTTTTCTCTATAGCATAATCACTTCTGCTTTTTATATCTGGTACAGTGACTTACTGCTTACATATAAAAAACTTCATACTAGCTGAAGTTTTGTCCCTAGATTCTATAGTTTTGTCGTCATGAGCTTTTTGTAAAAACTTCAGCATCCATCATGCTGAAGTTATGAGCTTAATGAAAAACTTTAGCAGAAGATGCTGAAGTTAATTCGCTCACTTGTACAAACTTCAGCACACCATGTGCTGAAGTTTTGTCCTAGATTCTATAGTTTTGTAGTCATGATCTTTTTGAAAACTTTTAGCATTACTTCTGCTTTTTATATCTACTGCAGTGGTTTATTTGAATCAATAATACACTGATATTTTCTATTCCTTCTTAGATGTTCAACCTTGATTCAATGCTGTTTAGAATAAATAGTGAAGGAATCGAATTCATTGTGGACTTAAAAAGGAGAACTTGTGACTGCTTGGAATTTCAACTTGATGAATTGCCCTGTCCACATGCAATTGCTGCTATTAATAAGAGATATTTGCAAAAATCTGATTATTGCTCAAATTGGTATTCAAAGGAAACATGGTTCAAAACATATGAAGGACATGTGAATACTGTGGGAGATCAAAAATCATGGGATATTCCACAAAATGTACAATATGAGATCACAAAACCTCCCGATATGGAGATTTTACAAGGAAGAAGACAAAAAGAAGAGGCATATGCCAGCGATTGAAATAGTACCATGGAAGTCTACCAAATGCAGTCGATGTAAACAAATTGGGCATAATAGAACAACTTGCTTATCTTCTCCAGCACCTCATCCATATTCGAAGAAACACGCTGAAAAATACTCCAACGTTCAATAATTCTTGGCAGAATTTAGACTTTCATTTTTGTATGATATATTTCAAATGTGATTGTTTTCATACAAATAAAAAAAGACTCTTGCACTCTTTTATATATTGTTGAAGTACAAACCACTTCTGCATAATTTCATCCATTGAAAGCTTCGTACTTCCACTTGTATCAGACATTATTTCTTCAAAAAAAAAGATAAAAGACTAAGGATGAATATAAATTTTACAAAACATAACTTCAGCCTCATAAATTTTTAGCCAATAAATGTAAATGTAAGATAAGTAGATGATAAAAGACAAAAAGTGGCTAGTAAATGCGAAAAAGATGAGTATCAATTTAAAAAAAATGCTGAAGTTTAGTTGTCATGAGCTTTTATGAAACATGCTGAAGTAAATTAGTTCATTTGTAAAGACTTCAACACATAATGTGCTGAAGTTTCTATCACCGGATTCTATATTTAGTCTTCATGAGCTTTATGAAAAACTTCAGCACAAGATGCTGAACTAAGTTAGTTCATTTGTAAAGACTTCAGTACATAATGTGCTAATGTTTTATCACTGGATTCTATAATTTAGTCTTCATGAGCTTTATGAAAAACTTCAACACAAGATGCTGAAGTAAATTAGTTCATTTTTTAATACTTCAGCAACCACTGTGCTGAAGTTGTTATCCTTGGATTCGATTGTTTTTTAATATCCCATGTTGCACTATTTGTCCCTAGATTCTATAGACAATTAGTTTATTTGAAAAAACTTCAGCATATTGTTTACCTAACAAACGTATTTGATAATGCAAATACAAGAAAAATTTAAAAGACAAAGATAACATTATTCACACAATTCATTTTATTTTCACTAGAAATTACAATCAACAACAAGAACAACAAGAACAACAACAAGGAGGATCATCTATTTCGCCCTGGAGTTATATTCTTGTTTACCAGAAAAGCTATATCCCCCTTTTTGCTACACAAATGTTGATTCTGACAAAACTTTACTATGGACGAACATATTTTGATCACTCTCAGTACCAACTATTGCTTCACAAGATGGAAGTTTTTGCTGTTTGTGGTAGAAACCAAGATATGTCATTCTGATGTAAAAAGTTAGGGGTTTTTACATCAGACATGACTAGAAAACTATAGACATCAGACATAGGGGAATGAAGAGGAGTAGGTGCTATTGATGGAGAGTCATCTAAGGTTCGAAGATCACCCAGGGGAATGAATATCTCCATGACTAGAAAATAGGAGACATGACACATTTTTTTCTTCTGCTAGACAACTGATCACGCTCAACTATGTCTTGTAGAAGACTAAACGGGCGTTGCAAATATAATCCTG
>ML379426.1:3446-39670 GCA_005239525.1 Nicotiana knightiana
AATTCATTATAACCCTCACCTTTCAGATAAGGCCATTTGGACCCCTCACACATCAGGAACCTTTTCATGTGCTTCTGCCTGGGAAGTTGTTAGAGCCAAGAGACATCAACTGTTCTCCAATTCCAAAATATGGCACAACAAAATCCCTTTCAAATGGTCATTTTGTCTTTGGAGAGATCTTAGGAACAAACTACCTACTGATGATAGAGTGGTGTCCTTTGGTCATCCAACTGTCACCAAGTGTGTGTGCTGCATCAAGCCACAAGGAGAATCAATTAACCACATCTTCAGTAGTGGCTCCTTTGCTAGAACTGTTTGGAAGAAAATTGCAGCAATTACTGGCTTGACCATAGAGAATCTACCCCTCCCAGTGCTCTTAATGAAGTGGTGGTTATTAAAACCTTACAATGTTGTTCACAAGATGTTGATTGACACCATTCCTACTATTGTTTGTTGGAACCTCTAAATATAGGTGTGGAGCTAAGTATGGGACAAGAACTTCATCTCTTACTAGAGTTCTTTTTGCAATCCAATCTGATGCCTTACTGCTTCTCAAATCCTCCTACCCACAAGTCAATTGGCCTCCCAGCTGGAATGACACTTACAGTTTAAGTGAGCACCTTCGACAAGTCACAACCACAAAGCAAGTAGTCTGGCTCAAACCTGAACCTCCCTTTGTTAAGATCAACAGTGATGGTAGTGCACTCACTAACCCTGGTAGAATTGGAGCTGGAGTCATCATCAGGAACCAATTAGGCAAGTTTATTCATGCCATTTCATCACCTCTTGGTAATGGCACTAATAACCTTGCTGAAACCATTGCTGCCCTTCTTGGAGTTCACTGGTGCATTGAGAACCATTTTACCAAACTTCACCTGGAGGTTGACTCCTCCCTGCTAGTCCAGTGGATCAATAAATGCTCTAAACCTCCATGGACCATCCAGATTCAGCTCCAGAAACTTCAAATCCTATTCCAACAGTGTGAACAATTCATCTGCACACACACATACAGAGAAACAAACTGCCCTGCTGATTCCTTATCCAAGCTTAGTCATGAGCTACCACACATAAGACATTTCAATGCCCTCACTGAACTCCCATCACACATCAGGGGCCAAGTCATGTTGGACCAGACAGGAACCCCATCTTTCAGGACAAAAAGACCACCATAATTCATATCCAACCAAACAGACAACAATCCACCACACCTCTATAATGATCCTCCTTCTTTGTCTAACAATGTTTGTTGTTTTGTAGGTGCACTTTCTGCATGGAACACCTAAGTCTATGCTATGGTTCCAGGGTGTGGTATCAGCCTATGGGCTCAATCTCCTGGGATCAAAACATAGACTTAGGTTATACCATAATAGGAGCAACATCCCCCAAAGCCAACTACTGGACTACCACAGGGCTAATTTAACTTCTAAACACCATTACAGGCATATAGACAACCATCAGCAAAACAATTCACAAACACACCCTCTCCCAACTCACGCTAACCACATATCCAACCATATATACAAGTACATTTTTTCATCCAGTCCACACTGGAAATCCCAGTTCACTGCTCACTGTCACTCAGACAGCTTAGACATCTGTGTACAATTCTCTGCACCTCACACAACACACAACAACTCTCCTTTAACCTCCATCAGCGTACACAAGAACCTGATGGCAATCCATCAACCCCCCCCCCCCAATTCATCACCAGAAATGGCCAGTTTTTCACTAACATTTCCTTTGGTTTTGCAGGTTTATTACTTATGTCTCATTTCCATGAAGAGAGAAGACAGGGAATCATAAGATGCATCATTTCATTGCAATCAGCAGCAAACCTAGCTGCAATCTTTCTTATCTGTTATTTCACTGATGCACAACCCAAAGGATACCATGTCACCCCTTCTTCTACAAAACCACACTTAACCCCCTCCCCCCCCCCCAGACCTTAAACACATANACCTCTATTTCTCTTTATTATTTCACCCCCAGCACCCTCATCACTTTCACTCCAGGACATCAAAGGGAAGTCACAAAATAACCACTAATCACTCAAAGACCCATACCACAACCCCTTCCCCTTTCAACCCAAAACAGTCCAAAACAGAATCCTGTTTCCAACACCCAAAAACTGGAAACAGGAACCCTATTACTTTAACTTTGTTTCTGTTTTTTGCAGGTACATCTGATGCCAACACAAGTTTCAATCAATTGATACATTCTCAGTGTGTGGTATTAGCACTCACCATGCTCAACCTACTGAGAGGGTGTCAATTGATGCACCCCAGCTTACCTCTTCATCCTAAGCAACACCAACTGCAACATACACCTAAGGATCTAGCTCTACAACATCTGACCTACCTACAACAACAGATATGGTCAGCCTCTTTAATCCATCCACTAGCCCTCAACAAATCCACCTGCTTGATGAACACAAGACACTCCTCTACTGACAAGTTCAATAGGCAGACACAGCATCATTGGGTTTCAGAGGAAGATCAAAGGTTAGATGAAATTACTAATGCAGTCCAATCCACAGAGAAACAAAGCATAGTTCCTACAAAAATGATTAGTAACAAGGTAGATGGGATCAATGAGGAAGCTGAAAAACCAAAAGCATTAGTGAATAAGGAGGTGGATAGCACTGCTGTGGATCCAGGAGGAATAGAACAAGGTGGAGTTGGTGGAAATGTTGCTAACACTCCAGAAATAGGTAGTGCATCAAGGAAAAAGAAACAATTGAACAACTTGAAAATTCAGGAAAAAGCAGTTGAAACTGGTTTGAATACAGTTCAGAAGACTAGTAAGTTGGATGAGGGAAACCAAATTGAGAAAATAGACCAGATAAACAAAGAAGTGGTAGTTGCAGGAAGGGCAAAAGAGTTGGGGGATATAGGTGATCATACGAATAATGACATGGATGAAGAATCAACAGCTCAAAATTTCCTTAATATATCGAGGCAAGGAGATCTTTCACCAAGGCAGATTGAGAGAGTAAAGACTCCTGCTAGGGGTAAAAAGAAACAAAGTAAGGATGTTCCTTCAGCTCCTACTGGAGGAGTTCAAACAAGGAGAACATTGTCTAAATCTCAGAATCATTAATGGATGCAATCATATGGAATGTTAGGTCAGTTAACACAATGCAAGCTTTTGAGAGACTCATCACAATGCACAAGCAACATCATTTTGAATTTATTGGTATTTTGGAACCTATGCAACAAGCTAGCAAGGTGGAAAAATATAGAAGGAGAATTGGGCTTGCTCAGGCAGTGGTGAATGTTTCAAATAAAATATGGGCTTTTATTGACGAAGTTTTTGAAGTGACAATTTTGTATAACATGACTCAACAGTTAACTATGAGATTATTTCACACAGAATCGCATGTAGAGTTGATACTCACAATGGTTTATGCTAAATGTGATGCTATTGAAAGGATAGAATTTTGGGACTCTCTATATTTTATGGCTGTGGATATGACTGTTCCATGGCTCGTAGGTAGGGATTTTAATGTCATATGGGATAAAGAAGAGAAGTTTGGTGGACTGCCAGTGTCCATTAATGAAGTAGATGACTTTAGACACTGCATCAATACCTGCAATCTATCTGATTTAGGTTTTCAAAGGGAGTATATTTACCTGGTGGAATGGAAGGGCAGAGGAGGATTGTATATTTAAAAGGCTGGACAGATGTTTTTGTAATTTAGAGCTGCAACAAACTTTTCCAGGTTTGGTGATAAGCCATCTTTCTAAGGTTGGTTCAGATCATAGTCCTATGATGTTGAAATGTGACATTGAGTCTCCTCTTATCAAGAAGTCATTTCGATTCTTGAATTTCTGGACAAAGCATGAAACTTTCAAAAAGGTGGTGTTGGAAAATTGGAATGCTGATTTTACTGCTAGTCCTTTCGTGATGTTCAACCACAAGCTAAAAAAGTTAAAAAAAGCTTTATCGACTTGGATTAAGGCAACATATGGAGATATATTTCAAAGGATTGCTAGCATGGAAGAAGTGGTGGTAGTTCATGAAAAATGGTTTGAAGAAAATCCAACACAGATGAACAGATTAAGGCTACAAAAAGTTCAGACAGAATTGATAAAATACCTTGCAATCGAGGAGGAATTCTGGAGACAGAAGGCTGGCATGAGTTGGTTCAAGGATGGGGATCGAAATACAAAGTTCTTCCATGCTCAAGTAAATGGTTGAAGGAGAAGATTGAAGATTCAAAGAATTCAGAACAGACTGGGCAACTGGATAGAAGAGGATGATCAAATAGCAGAAGAAGCAGTGAAGTTCTTTAAGGATCAATTATGCGAAGAAAGTGTTCCAACAGATTTTGGCATTACTGAATATGTTCCAACTTTGGTTACTATGGAACAAAATGATAAGCTAGTCAGTATACCTAATAGGAGCATTCTATCACGCATGCTGGGACATAATTGGGGAGGATATATATCAAATGGTGTTGGCATTCTTCAGTGGACAACAATTGCCAAAGTGTGTCACACATACAAACTTGGTGTTGCTGCCAAAAAGGAAGGAGATCACTACATTTTCAGATATGAGGCCAATAAGTTTAAGCAATTTTGTCAACAAGATCTTTTCAAGGGAAATACATGAAAGGTTAGTGGAGCTGCTTCCAAATCTGATATCAGAAAAACAGGCTGGATTTGTGAAAGGGAGAAGCATAGTGGAGAATGTATTGCTAACACAGGAGATAATCACAGACATCAGGTTTCGAACAAAGGCTGGTCCAAATGTGGTAATTAAATTAGACATGGCTAAGGCATATAATAGATTATCATGGTTGTTTATGACGAAAATGTTAAGAAAGTTTGGCTTTTAAGAGACATTCATAGGAATGATATATGATATAGTTGGAAATAACTGGTACTCTGTGCTCATAAATGGTCAACCACATGGATTTTTTAAAGCATCTAGAGGTGTTAAACAAGGAGATCCTCTATCTCCTACATTGTTCATCTTGGTTGTTGAAGCTCTCTCGAGGGGTTTAAATGCCTTGCACTTAAAGAAGGAGTTCTGTGGATTTGGCATGCCCAAATGGAGTCCTAAGATAAACCATCTTGCCTATGCCGATGACACAATCATATTCTCTTTGTCTGATGCAACTTCATTGAGATTGATAATGGGGACTCTTCACGCATATGAAATTGCATCTGGGCAGTTAGTAAATATAACTAAGTCTGCAATTTATATGCATCATTTGTCAGATCCACAGGTGATTGAGAATGTTGAACATATCACTGGTATAAGACAACAAGAGTTTCCATTCACATATCTTGGGTGTCCCATTTTCTATGCTAGAAGAAAGATGGACTATTACCAAGGTTTAATCTCCAAAGTCCTCGACAAGTTACAGAGCTGGAAAGGTAAGCTTTTATCAATAGGTGGAAGGGCAGTGCTAATAGCTAATGTACTTCAGAGTATGCCAATACATTTATTATCTGCTGTCAACCCTCCCAATTATGTAATTATAAAACTCCATAAGATATTTGCCAAATTTTTCTGGAGCAGCACAGTGGGAGGTAGCAGCAGACACTGGGCATCATGGANCTATCAAGGATTGATTTCCAAAGTCCTCGACAAGCTACAGAGCTGGAAATAAGCTTTTATCAATAGGTGGAAGGGCAGTGTTAATAGCTAATGTACTTCAGAGTATGCCAATCCACCTATTATCTACTGTCAACCCTCCAAATTATGTAATTATAAAACTCCATAAGATATTTGCCAATTTTTTCTGGAGCAGCACAGTGGGAGGTAGTAGCAGACACTGGGCATCATGAAATTCATTATGTATGCCATATGAAGAAGGAGAGATTGGATTTAGATCTCTATATGATGTATCTAAGGCACTCTTTTGCAAGCTTTGGTGGAATTTTAGGACTAAGCCTAGTCTATGGAGTTCCTTTTAGTCAGAAGTACTGCAAGAAGCTTAATGCAATAATAGTTCCATGGAGAGATGGATCACATGTGTGGAGAAAGATGCTAGAGTGCAGGGATCTAATTGAACATCATATTTTGTAGAAACCAAGAATGGGATCATCACTTTTTTGGTTCGACAATTGGACTGGACTAGGTGCCTTATATTTCCTAGTGCCTCAGGATTGGGGAATCGATGAAGATATTCACAATGTATCTGAGCTGGTGGAATGAGGAGTTTGGAATGTAGAAAGACTGTTGCAATTACTTCCAAAGGACATTGCCATGCATATAGTAGAAAATATTACACCTCCAAATATTGGAACTGTCGTAGACACTCCATATTGGATGCTGGAGTGTAGGGGTAACTTTACAGTGAAGTCAGCATGGGAATATCTTAGGAGAAGGGATAATTCTAGGCAAGCTTATCGGATGATGTGGGTGAAAGGACTGCCATTTAAAATATCCTTTTTCATGTGGAAATTGTGGAAAGCAAAATTGCCTTTGGATGACTTTATGAGGAGGTTAGGATACTTCATGCCTTCAAGGTGTTGGTGCTGCGCAGAACCTAAAGAAGAATCACTGGTGCATTTGTTCTTTACATCCATAGCAGCCTCTTCTGTTTGGAAATTCTTTCTGTCTAGGGCTGGTATTAGAATGGACGGACTTTCTTTACACCAAGTTATTACCAGGTGTTGGACTGCCCAAGTGAAACCAAGGATCAAACTAATAATGCAAGCCTTACCATCATGCATCGTGTGGGAATTATGGAAGAGGAGAAATAGTTGAAAACATGGAGAGGTTGTGTCTATCAATCGTGTGATCTATCAGGTTTCAACAACAATCCAAGCACTGGCTCAGATAAGGAAACCAGGTCTAAGGGTACCTCATAGATGGCTGGAGGTCTTACAAATGTTACAAAACTATACCCCTAAGCTAAAATATGAAAAAGTCCTATGGGAATTGCCTCAAGAAGGGTGGATTAAAGTGAATTCAGATGGTGCAAGCAGGGAAAATCCAGGGAGAAGTTCAATAGGATTCTGTTTGAGAGATAAACATGGGGATCTGATTTATGCAAGTGGAAGGGTGATTTCTGATGGATCCAATAATGAAGCAGAAGCAGCAGCAATAGTAGAATCCTTAAGACTATGCAAAGCAATGAATTATAGGCAAATCTGGTTGCAAACAGACTCGATGTTGCTCCTAAAAATTATTGAAGGAGTGTGAAAACCACCATGGAGTCTAGTTGATCAAATGGAAGAGATATGGAGATTAAAGGATGAATGTATACTGAGGGTGTCACACATCTTTAGGGAAGGAAATAGGTTAGCAGATCATCTGGCTAACTATGCTTTAGATAGAGGAGATATAGAATGCCACAATTCTGGGAACTGGATATAATGAGTAGAAAGATTATTAATGATGATAAGGTGCAAAGCCCATATTTGCGAGTAAGGGTTGCAACGAACTGATGAGAGAAGAAGGGGGAGTTAACTGGATTAGGAGGAGCAGTGCAGTATATCATTATGCTCAAATCAGTATTGAGGAGAGCATGGTGATCCATTGTTTTACTAACATGGTTTGTTGTTTTGCAGGTACAATAACTGAGATATTGGTCTATTTTGAAAGGGATCTCCAAGTGGTGGTATTAATGCTTTGCATTCACTCCAAAGGAGGGACCATAGACTTAGACAATATCTTAGTAGCATGGAATATCATGGGAAGATGTGTCAGCAGTAACAAGCCCAGAAAATATAAGAGAATTGGGCATAGCTGGTGGAGCTGGAATGACAATATAGATGCTCACATATATGGTATAACTGGAATTAATAGAGGGAATTCACCAGTCACTTCACTCATGGAAAATATGCCCAGAACACTTAAGAGAATTGGGCAGTGTGATGAATTGAATATGCTTATGTTATATGCTCAAATGGACTTCTGTTTGACATTAAAACCAGACAATAGCACAGTAAAAAAGAAAATAAAGGGGATGGGGACAAGCTGGAGAAAAGGACATGAAAGAGAACTGGACAGTGTTGTATTCACAGTTCAAGAAGCTGGAGTATCAACAATGCTCAGAATGTTTAAGAGAATTGAGCATAAGAAGTTAAGAGAAAAATTGCTCAGGCTGTGTAATAGAAATGAGCAATTCGAGATAGTTTACATAGGGATAGATGGACAGAGGAGTCAGCAACAATTCAATAATGATAACAGGATGAAATTTGGTTTAGAAACTTGGGGATCCCATCTGGTTACTTGTACAAATCCTTTGGGACGAGTACAAGGTAATCATGTTTTTCACTAACTTCGTGTTCTTTTTTGCAGGAAACATTAGTGTACTCATGCCTTGCCATTCAATACGACTTCAATGGGTGGTATTAGTACAATGTACTCATTCCCTTGAAGAAGGAAAGGTGGCATGCACAAGCATGAAAAAAGGCTACTGGACAACGCGAGAGTCAATCAAGACAATGACTGTTTTTTATTCGAAACCAGAAACCATAGAGCCACAACAGTACACTGGGGATAATGCAGTAAGAAATCATACATAGGAGATCATCTGGACAGAAGATCAGGTGACACACACAATGAAAATAACACATTTTCTTCAGCACTTCTGGGGCGAGGCAGCAATGTTTAGAAGGAATTAAGGATGGATATCAAGAATCCAAGACAATTATATCATCAAGCACATCAAGTAGTTACACTGGGAATGCAAGTAAAGGAAAATATCGATAGGACATGTATGAATCATGCTGAAATGTTGAACGACAATAAGCACAGAAAACACAGGTTCTAGGGTTCGACAGTGTAGCATGCAACTGATAGCCACATCTGGGATCGAATGCATACATTTGATATGGAATGGAGACCATTAAGATATGGGAGTTACTTCAAGAAATGGATATGAATTAACAAGGAAGGAGCAGCATAGTTTGAGTGAATCTTAGGACAACAAATTTTACAGTTTCTTGGATAGTTTTTATGCAATCATTAGATAGTAGTGTTCATACTATTAGTATATCAGTGTATAATATCAAGTTTGGGATTCTCATGCCCAAACTTGATAATAGGATCTATGTAGGCATAAATTATGGTTTTGCACCTCGCAAGACGACATGATACTTTGTTTTATTTTAATATATATAAATAAAAACTAGTCCAAGGCACCTCGCCTAGTGGATTCGCCAAACAAAAACCATAATCACTGCTCCGGCATGGCCGTTCCTCGTCTTTTGGCGTTTTACGACCATAAATCTGGAATTCCGCCCAATTCCCATATTTTCGTGTACTATATAGCCCACGCCTTCCGCGGTGGGCCCAGGCCCCCAGACCCGGTTTGCTTAAAAATTTTCTAGGACATCAAATACTATCTAACGAACCATAGTCACAACCCTTCCATAGCCGTTCCTCGTCTTTTGGTGTTTTACGGCCATAAAACTGGAATTATGCTCGATTCTCATATTTTCGTGTGATATATAGCCCACGCCTTCCATCGTTGGCCCGGGCTCCCGAACCCGGATCGCCTTAAATTTTTTTGGGACATCAAATACTACCTAAGGAACCATAATCACCGCCCCACCATGGTCGTTCCTCGTCTTTTGGCGTTTTACGGCCATAAAACTGGAATTATGTCGGGTTCCCATATTTTCATATAATATAGCCCACACCTTCCGTTGTGGGCCCGGAACCTTGGACCCGGATAGCCTAAAAAAATTTTCGGACATCAAATACTACCTAAAGAACCATAGTCACTACCCCGCCATGGCCGTTCCTTGTCTTTTGGAGTTTTACGGCCATAAATCTGGAATTCCGCCTGATTCCCATATTTTCGTGTGCTATAGCCCACGCCTTCCGCCATGGGCCCGGGCCTGGATCGCCTAAAAAAAATTTGGGACATAAAATACTACCTAAGGAACCATATTCATCGCCCCTCCATGGAAATTCCTCGTCTTTCTACGTTTTACATCCATAAAATTGGAATTTTGCCCGATTCCCATATTTTTTGTGCTATATAGCCCACCCCTTCCGCCGTGGGCTCGTTCCCCCGGACCTGGGTTGCCTAAAAAGTTTTCGAGATGTCAAATACTACCTAATGAACCATAGTCACCTCCCCTCCATGGCTGTTCCTTGTCTTTTCGCGTTTTACGGCCATAAAGCTGGAATTACGCCCATTTCCCATATTTTCGTGTGATATAGCCCACGCCTTCCGCCTTGGGCCAGGAACCCCAGACCTGGATCACTTTAAAGTTTTCCGGGACATCAAATACTACCTAAGTAACCATAGTCACCACCCCTCCATGTCCTTTCCTCGTCTTTTGGCGTTTTACGGCCATAAATCTGGAATTCTGTCTGATTCCCATATTTTAGTCTACTATAGTCCACGCCTTCCGCCTCGGCCCAGGACCCCATACCCGGATCACCAAAAAGTTGTCCGGGACATCAAATACTACCTAAGGAACTATAGTCACTGCTCCGCCATGGTCGTTCCTCGTCTTTTGGCATTTTACGACCATAAATCTAGAATTCCGCCCAATTCCCATATTTTCGTGTGCTATATAGCCCACGTCTTATGCCGTGGGCCCGGTCCTGGTTTACCTAAAACTTTTCCAGGACATGAAATACTATCTAACGAACCATAGTCACATCCCTTCCATGGCCGTTCCTCGTCTTTTGGTGTTTTACGGCCATAAAATTGGAATTAGGCCTGATTCTCATATTTTCATGTGATATAGCCCACGCCTTCCGCCATTGGCCCGGGCTCCCAGACCCGGATCGCCTTAAATTTTTCCGGGACATCAAATACTACCTAAGGAATCATAATCACCGCCCCGCCATGGCCGTTCCTCGTCTTTTGGTGTTTTACGGCCATAAAACTGGAATTTCTGCCGGATTCCCATATTTTCTTATGTTATAGCCCACGCCTTCCTCCGTAGGCCCGAACCCCTGGACCTGGATCGCCTAACATTTTTCAGTGACATCAAAGACTACCTGAAGAAATATAGTCATTGCCTCCATTGTGCGCCCAAAACCCTGGACCCAGATCGCCTAAAAAACATTTGGGACATCAAATACTACCTAAAGAACCATAGTCACTGCCCCTCCATGGCCTTTCCTTGTCTTTTGGCGTTTTACAGCCATAAAAATCTGGAATTCCGCCTGATTCCTATATTTTCGTGTGCTATAGCCCACTCCTTCCGCCGTGGGCCCGAACCCCTGGACTCGGATCACCTAACATTTTTCAGTGACATAAAATACTACCTGAAGAACTATAGTCATTTCCCCTCCATGGCCATTCCTCATCTTTTGGTGTTTTACGATCATAAAACAAGAATTCTGCGCGATTCCCATATTTTCGTGTGCTATAGTCCATGCCTTCTGCTGTAGGTCCGAGCCCCCGGACCTGGGTCACCTAAATTTTTTATGGGACATCAAATACTACCTAAGGAACCATAGTCACCACCTCGCCGTGTCCGTTCCTCATATTTTGGCGTTTTACGGCCATAAAACTGGAATTCCGCCCGATTCTCATATGTTTGTGTGATATATAGCTCACACCTTTTGCCATGGGCCTGGACCTCCCGACCCGGTTCACCTAAAAATTTTCGGGACATCCAATACTACCTAATGAACCATAGTCACCACACCGTCATGGTTGTTCCTCGTCTTTTGGCATTTTACTGCCATAAAACTGGAATTCCGCCCGATTCCCATACTTTCGTGTGATATAGCCCACGCCTTCCGCCGTGGGCTCGGGCTCCCTGACCTGGATCACCTAAAATTATTTCGAGACATCAAATACTACCTAAGGAACCATATTCACCGCCCCTCCATGGTCGTTCCTCGTCTTTTGGCGTTTTATGGCCATAAAACTGGAATTTCGCCTGATTCTCATATTTTCGTATGTTATAGCCCACGCCTTCCGCTGTGGGCCCGAAACCCTAATCGCCTAAAAAATATTAGGGACATAACGACCTAAGGAAAAATTGTCACCCGCCCCGTCATGGCTGTTCCTCGTCTTTTGGGGTATTACGGCCATAAATTTGGAATTCCACTCGATTCCCATATTTTCTTGTGCTATAGCCCATGCCTTCTGTCGTGGGCTCAGGCCCCTGGACCCGGATCACCTAAAAAATTTTCGGGACATCAAATACTACCTAAGGAACCATAGTCACTTCCCCGCCACGGACGTTCCTCGTCTTTTGGTGTTTTACGATAATAAAACTAGAATTTCGCTCATTTCCCATATTTTTGTGTGTTATAGCCCACGCCTTCCACTGTGGGCCCGGGCACCCAGACCCGGAATGCCTAATATTTTTCCAGGACATCAAATACTACCTAAGGAACCATAGTCACAGCCCCTCCATGGCCGTTCCTCGTCTTTTGGCCTTTTACGGCCATAAAACTTGAATTCTGCCCGATTTCCATATTTTCTTGTGCTATATAGCCCACACCTTCTGTCGTGGGCCCGGGTCCCTGGACCCCGATCACCTAAAAGATTTTCAGGACATCAAATACTACCTAAGGAAACATAGTCACTGCCCCGCCATGGCCGTTTCTCGTCTTTTGGCATTTTACGGCCATAAAACTTGAATTCCTCCCGACTCCCATATTTTCATGTTCTATAGGCCACGTCTTCTTCCATGGGCCCTGGTCTATTTTAGAGCTTAACCGATGAGCCAAATTACAACTTAATATAATTTATGCACTTTTTAATATTTATATTAATCATGAATGAGATTTTCTTCATTTTTTGAAATTTAAACTCATATATTGTAATTGATATACACATCCGCAATACCGTAAATATTTCAACGCGGAACTCATTTTTATCATCTAATTTTCTATAAGAATGAACCAAAATGTTGCACCAATTTTGGCGGAAATGCAAATTGAATGGGTAAAAGGTTGTTTTTATCAAAATTGGCTCGTCAATTTGTCCGCCTAGATCTCGAAAAAATAGGCGAAATCAAAAAAATATCGTGTCAATCCAACAACCATGCGCAAAGTTATGATCGTTTGAAGTTTTAATTATTCACAACTAGTTTTCTGCGCTTGTGCTATCCAGTTTAGTATAAAAATGCCTACTACTTACATGGTAACGCGGTTTTACTATATTGTTTACCTCGAAATATGAGTAACAATTAAATTTTTAATGTGGTTATAAGTATATGCGATCCAATTCAATGTTAATTGGTAACTAGTAAAGCAATAAATGAATTAAAAGATTATATGGATCAAACCCGTATAATTGCAAGTCGTCGACCTCGATCTAGATTAGATTCGAAAATGGTTTTCCAAGAACAGTAAAAATAGTTATAATAATGCGAACAGTTCAAATGCGGAGAATTAACAGTAATTAAAAGAGCTTTGTATTCAGCAGTGTGAGTAAGAACTAGAGTGTTGTGATAATTGTGATAATGGGGTAGAAATGAATAGTGTTCCTCTTTATATAGTAGAGGAATACTAAATAAGGAATGATTATAATTGCGGAAGTAAAATACATGATTGGCACTGTTAACCGCTAATAGCTCTACCGGCTCCGATATTCTCGTCGGGATTGATGATTGATTGCGGATATTTCGCGATTCGGTTACTATGGTGTCGATCTAGTCTGACCTCGATATCTCATCCTCCATACTCGCTGAGCCCGAACTTACTTCGATCCCAGCTTAAAATCGAGACATATTCCTCGAACCCTCAGAATCGGACATCTTCGATTTCTACCGTACACAGATATTCCTCGCGTTTCTTAGAATCAAAAGATAAGAAACGATTTGAGCCTCGATTTTCTTCATACCTCGTCTGTGATGTCATTCTTATGACGTAAGCGGTAGATGTGACTGAAACGTCCCGTCGATTCGCTCCCCAGAAACCATAAGTGCATGTCAGTCGTTGGTCGGCCACTAGCGGCACTGAATCGCCATTTTGAACCTATAAATACCTGCTCTATAATAGATTCAAAATTTACTTTTCTTTTATCACAAACTTTTGAGTACACAAACCTTTTCGTTTCCTTCTCACCGTCGTTCATCAAGCCACTGTTTCTCCTACCGGAACCGTCGGTCCTATATCCTCTCTTTGGCTCTCAACTCATATATTAATGGAAAAGACTTCCAAAACAGGAGAAAGCTCCATCTTCTTCGTCTCAACCAACCAGTGATAAAACGCCGGTAGAACTAGTTTTTCACGAATACGTACCCGGTTCCTGTATCCTCAAGACTGATTTTAAGGTCGATAATCCCTCATCGGTGTCGGTCCGATGCGAGCACATGTCGGTGTACATGTGTTCAATTACCAAGGGCCACCTTGATGCCATGAAAGCAGACTGCAGGTGGAGCCCAGAGGTGGTGGTGCAAATTCCTTCGTCTAAAGAGAGCGTCAATACTCATGTGAAGGGGTTCTTGAGTGTGTACACTTATCCCTATACATTGGGTCCTGTCGACCCTCTGATCTTCGACTTCTATAAGAGGTATGAGGTTATGCTTGGTCAACTTCACCCCTCGCTATAGCGCGTAGTGATCACGATGCGCTACTACTCCAACGAGGCCGGGGGATTGGAGTTCACATTGGACCATCTCATGCGGTTGTACAGATCCCGACCTATCGAGGGTTGATCATACTTAACTATCGAGTGAACAAAGCTTTATCTTTGAACATTGACGAAGACAAATATCAGGGTTGGATGAGCTGATTTATATGGGTGAGGACCTGTGACATAATACCTGAAGACAAGATGTCGCTCCCCAAGGAGTGGAAAGCCAAACGTGAGTATCCTTTGTTCTTTTAGTTCGGTGTCCTAGTAGATTTTTCCTGACGTTCTCCTTTGACTATGCAGCCGAACCTTGGATTCGCGAGGCGGTGCCTGACTTTGAAGATTGGATACATAGGCTAGCCTCCACCTCGACCCGAGCTGAACGAGTGTAGAGGGATTTGTGTAAAGGCAAGTGGGAAGCCAAAAACCATGGTAAGGTCCCTTCTGTTATATTCTGAAGTTATTATTCCCCCTTTTCTCCATTGTTAATCTCCGTTTTATGTAGGTTTGACCAAAGACACCATCATGAGGCCCTCGAGAAAAGGTGGCGAAGCTGAATCCCTGGCTCCCGGGCCAAGAAAGGATAAGAAAAGGAAAGGCACCTCTCAATCCGAGGTTTCTAAGCTCAAGCCTCGAAGGGTGAGGAGAAAACCAGTCGGCCTCATGGCGGATACGGTCCAAAACCTGAGGGACCAGGATGAGGAAGAGGAGGAAAAAAACTCCTCAGCATTGCTATCCCGTCCTTAAAAATCCATCGAGGTTGCAACGCATCCTGAACTTCCGCCTGTTGCAACCGAGCCCCTCGGAGAAGAAGCTTCAAAAAATAAGTCGGGGGTGAACCCCAAATCTCCCGAGGTCGAGGCGGTATCTTGATCGTCGACTTCTACACCGGGAAAGGCTGGTTCAGAGACCAGGAATGTCGATCAGAGTGCTCCGAGTGATTCGCTCAGGGCCATGACAATAGGTCAAATGTCTTTCATGCCGGTCTTTTCCGAAGGGGCGATCGGGGATGCCCAAATATTGAAGACCCCCGAGATCGACGGAGGCTCCAGCACTGGTGATCCTTTTCAGGATTGCTTCGTGGGGTCGATGATGCCTCCCATATCACTGATGCTTCGGTCCTCATGGTAGAGGCCCAATTCCTCTTCTCTAAGGTAAGTGTTTGTTGACTTTCGGTCGTCCTCTTTTATATTCTATTTTTTCTAAACTGTGTTATTTTCCTCTGTACAAGCTTCCGCTAAATTTTTCTCCGATCTTAGTCAGTGTGAAGCCAAATTCTCAAGGGTCTCGAGAGAGTTAAACATTCTGAAGGGTCTTTGAGACCAAAAAGACGAGGTCATAAAGAACCTCCAAGAGGAACTAGCCAAGGCGCATGAGGAAGAGGCCGAGCTGAATAAGCAGGTAACTGCCCTGCTGATACAACATGGGGTCGACCCGACTGTGGAGGTTAACTCTTCGAAATCTCAGCTGCAGCAGAAGGTGGAGAATATCGATCTCCTTCGGATGGAGGTCGATCAGGTCAAGGCCGATTGTGATATGTGTAAATCCAATATGGACCTCCTAGCCATTGAAAAAGAAGCAGCTTTGGCCAAGTTATCTTCGGCGGAGGTCCAGCTCCTAGACCTCAAAGAAAGGGGCTCTGCTATGGCGAAAAGGGTCAAAGAGCTCGAAGCTAGACTTGGCCAGGCCAAGGCTAAAATTGAAAAGACCAAAGCCAGGGCAGACAAATCCATAGCGCAGTACCAGGTTGATGTCGTGGCAGTTCAAGCCCAGCTGGGGGAGGCCTCTGATCGGGAGCAACGACGTAGTGAGTTGGCTAAGTGCCGATCTCGGAGGGAAATGCTCGAGGAAGTTCAATATCGCGGTGTTGACCTTTCAGAAGAGATTTCTCTGGCCAAAGATCTCGAGGATGAGGCTAGGCAGCTTGTCTCTTCAGATGATGATGACGATGACGGATCTGGTAGTGGAGAAGATGGCGGTGAGTTTGCCGATGAAGATACCCCTGAACAAGTTATTTGGGGAGGAGCTGATGTCGAGGGGGCGGGCCCCGATAATAGCTAGGTGTTAGATATTTTCTTCTTTCCTTTTGTAAGGCCCCGGTTGGCCCCTTTGTACACATCTTTTTGGTGCAATGAAAAATATTTCCTGATGACTCTTTGTCCTTGTATGTTTTAATTGTCTCCACTGATGTATTTTTTTAGCTTAGTTTGCGATCGAAACAAACCCTTAGGCTTTTATTTTTCCGGGGCAAGTCCCTGAGTTACGAAGGCAAGTCCCCGACTCCTAAGCTTATTTGGGAGTTTGTCTCGGGGACGGCATGTCTCGAACTGATATACTCGTTCTATATGCCCATTGTCCAAGCTCGAATGATTTTATAGGATAGGTTAGGCCCTTAGGTTGTATCGACGATTATTAAGTTCTCGAGCTTGAATTTTTTGTTTAAGCTCTCAATAACCAGACCCTTAGGTTTGAATTGAATGAGAGCGCTCATGAGGTCGGACCTTAGGCTCTTTTATATCGGCCCTTAGGCTCTTTTATATAGTCCCTTAGGCTCTTTTATGTTGGGATCTTAAAGTTGGGCCAGTTTGGCCTCTAAAAGCGGCTATAATTTTTCCCTCTTCGGCTAAAAGACTTAGTGAAAATTTCTTATGCCTTAGCGTATATTTTTATACCCGTTGGATTTTTCGAGGGTTCGGTGATCGGAACCTAAGTTTTCTTAACCTTTGAATTATTTGGGGGTTGATTTTATCGAAGCCCTTATTTGCTTTGCCAAGGGTAGCCTTATTTAACCAGTTTTTCGAAGTATTTGAAGTCCTTTAGTTTATGGCATAAGTCGGACGTATCTGAGCCGCGTGATTTCGGTTGTAGCCTTTTCATATAACTGTAGTCTTTAATATGGTGGTAGCCTTCGGGTATATCTCTTGGACTTGTTTCCTGATAACATTTTGAACTTGTTCGAAATGTTAGTCCCGAGTGCAAAGGCCTTGGCCTATATATCGGGGGGTGCCTCTTTTGAGGTCTTATAACTTCGAACTTTAAATAGCTCGAGTAAGCAGTCCCCGAGTGTTCGAGGTACGTTTGTGTTTGGCCCTTGGGACATTCTTCATGAGTGTTAGTTATGCGCAATAGATCATAAAATAAACGACTTGTATAATAGAAACCCTACTTCAAACACGAAATGTTTGGGAAAAAGAGAAAACTTCGTTGTATTATCCATACATGCGTATATGTTTTGCTATCGGGGCTCGGCTATTCTACATGGACACGGTTCATTCGATCGTTTGGCCCGTTATGAAATTTTTCCTATCGAGACTCATTTACATAAAATCCGAGAGTGATGCCCCCCAGTATTCGAGGTTGATTGCAAAGAAGCCTTGGATACTTTTGAATTATCCCCAGGTAGCACATAGTTATTGCCTCGTTAAAAACCTTGCCAGAAAAACCTATTTGGGATAAAAACCGGTCTAAGGGAAAAAGAGTGCAACGCGTACTTTAAAACCTGAGGTCTCGATTTCTTCGGTTGGGTACCTGCAATAAGTTAGTTCCTCGTATTTAAGCAAATGAAAAGGGAAAGATCCATTCCTTAGCAATAATATCGCTTGAGAAATGATATATTCCAATTGTTTGACAATGACTCACCGTCCATTGTTCCAAGATTGTATGACCCTTTACCGACTATGTCGAGAATCTGATAGGGTCCTTCCCAGTTAGGACCGAGTTTTCCTTCGTTAGGGTCTCGAGAATTGATTATGATTTTCCTTAAGACTAAGTCCCCGACTCTGAAGTGTCGAAGATTGGTTCTTCTGTTGTAGTATCTCCCGATTCGTTATTTTTGGGCGGCCATTCGAAGGAGCGCCGCTTCTCATCTTTCATCCAATAATTTGAGCCTAGTATTCGTTGCCTCGCGGTTTGTTCTTCTGTTGCATGTCTAAATATGAAGCTGGCCTCTCTGACTTTGACGGGTATTAAGGCTTCTGAGCCATAAACTAAAGAAAATGGGGTTGCCCCGGTGCTGGATTTCGATGTCGTTCTATATGCCCATAGAACCTCGGGAAACTTTTCTCTCCACTTCCCTTTAGTTTAGCCTTTTCTTCAAGTTTTGGATGATAGTTTTGTTTGTTGATTCAGCATGTCCGTTTCCACTAGGGTGATATGGCTCGATAGTATCCTCTTTATTTTGTGGTCTTAGAGGAATTTTGTTACCTTACTTTCGATGAACTGTTTGCCATTATCACACACTATTTCAGCAGGTATCCTGAATCGACATGCAATGTGATCCCATATGAAGTCGATCACTTCTTTTTCCCTATATTTTTCGAAGGCCTGCGCTTCAACCCATTTAGAGAAATAGCCAGTCATGAATAATATGAATCTAGTTTTTCTTGGGGCCGATGGTAGAGGTCTGGCGATGTCCATCCCCTATTTCATGAATGGCCACGGGGATAGGACTGAGTGAAGATGTTCACCGGGCTGATGAATCATCGGTGCGAACCTTTGACATTTATCGCATTTTCGAACGAACTCCTTAGCGTCATTCTCCATGATATCCCAATAGTATCCTGCTCTGATGACCATTCGAACTAGTGATTCGATACCAGAATGGTTTCCACAAGTGCCTTCATGGATTTCTTGTAACACATAATCGGTATCTCCCGGCCCCAGGCATACGGTCAACAGACCATCGAACGCCCTTTTGTATAATTATCCGTCCTCATCCAATGTGAATCGAGCTGCCTTAGTTCGTAGGGTCCTTGATTCCTTGGGGTTCGAGGATAGCTTCCCGTTTTTCAAGTATTCGATATACTTGTTTCTCCAATCCCATGTTAAGCTTGTGGAATTTATTTCAGCGTGCCCTTCCTCGATTACGGACCTCGAGAGCTGGACGACAGTCCCCGAGTCAATTTCATCTTCGTCGATCAATGATACCAAGTTGGCGCGCCTCGGTATTTTTTTCCCGAGGTACATACTGCAGAATCCATTCTTTGAAGCTGTGCAAAGTGATCTGCAATTTGTCTAAATATCTTTGCATCCTATCCTCTCATACCTCGAAAGTGTCATTTACCTGGTTAACTACCAGTAGGGAGTCACATTTAGCTTCAATGACTTCTGCTCCCAAGTTCTTTTCTAATTCAAAACCTGTAATCATAGCCTCATACTCGGCCTTGTTGTTAGTCAGCTTAACAGTTTTAATCGATTGTCTAACATTATTGCCCGTAGGCGATTTTAAAATAATACCGAGTCTGAAACCTTTCACGTTCGAGGCTCCATCCGTAAAGAGGGTCCATACACCCGAGGAGGTTCTTGATTTCAGAAGTAGTTCCTTTTCTACTTCGGGTACGAGGATTGGCGAAAAATCTTCCACGAAGTCTGCTAATATTTGAGACTTGATGGTCGTTCGGGTCTGATACTCAATATCGTACCCGCCAAGTTTGACGACCCATTTGTCCAGTCGGTCCGATAATTCGGACTTATGCAATATATTTTTAAGGGATATATGGTAATGACACATATAGGATGACACTGAAAATATGGCTTTAGTTTTCTAGATGAGCTTATTAGTGCAAGTGCTAGTATTTCTAGGTGCGGGTATCTAGTTTCAGCATCTCCTAAAGTTCGACTTACGTAGTAAACTGGGAACTGCGTACCTTGATCTTCTCGGACTAGCACTCCACTTACCGATATCTCGGACACCGCCAAATATAAATATAGCTTCTCATCTGCCTTTGGGTTGTGGAGCAAAGGTGGGCTTGATAGATATAGTTTCAGCTCCTCCAATGCTTGTTGACATTCCGGAGTCCATGTAAAGTCGTTTTCTTTTTAAGCAAGGAGAAGAACCTATAACTCCGATCTGATGACCTCAAAATGAATCGGCCTAGGGCAGTTATTCGTCCAGATAGCCTCTGAACGGCTTTTACAGTGTCCACGACAGTGATGTCCTCGATGGCTTTGATTTTGTCAGGGTAGATCTCGAACCCCAATTTGACACCATAAAGCCGAGGAATTTGCCCGAGACAACCCCGAAGGCACCCTTCTCGGGGTTGACTTTCATGTTGTACTTCCTCAAGATCTTGAAGGTTCCTGCAAATGAGTCAAATGGTCCTCTGTGCGCAGGGATTTAACTAACATGTCGTCAATGTAAACTTGCATTAATTTCCCTCTCTGTTCTTCGAACATCTTGTTAACTAGGCGTTGATATGTAGCCCCCGCATTTTTTAGCCCAAAGGACATTACGTTATAGCAGTAGGTTCCATACTTAGTGATAAAAGAGATTTTTTCCTGGTCTTCTGGGTCCATCTGAATTTGGTTGTACCCAGAATAGGCGTCGAGAAAGGTAAGTATCTCGTGGCCAGTCGTGGCGTCGATTATTCGATCGATGTTAGGCAAAGGGAAAGAGTCCTTTGGACATGCTTTATTTAGATCCTTATAATCTACACACATCTAAGCTTGTTCCCCTTTTTGGGGACTATGACTACGTTGGCTAACCACTCAGGATATTTGACTTCCCGAATGGACCCTATTTTAAGGAGTTTAGTTACCTCTTCCTTTATGAAGGCATGCTTCACCTCGGACTGAGGCCTTCTCTTCTACTTTATCGGCCTGAACTTGAGATCCAGGCTCAACCGATGAGTTGTAATCTCGGGCGGAATCCATGTCATATCTAGATGGGACCACGCAAAGCAATACATGTTATAAATAAGAAATTGAATGAGTTTTTTCCTGAGTTTGGGGGTTAACCCCGTTCCCAGGTATACCTTGCATTCGGGTAGATACTCGATGAGTATCACCTGTTCCATCTCTTCGACCGTTGACTTAGTAGCATCCGATTCTTCGGGAGATACGAAAGTTCTAGGAGTGAGAAAATCCTCTCCGTCATCTCTGATTACCTTTTTATCTGCTTCGGTCGGGGCTGGGGTCGGTGATTGCTATTTGGAGGCTTGCTTATATTTGATGCTCGATTTTTATAAGGTCGAGGATGCTGGTGTCGGTGTCACCTCGTTGATTGCAAACATCTCCTTTGCAGCGTGTTATTTCCCGTAAACTATTTTCACCCCATCCTTTGATGAGAACTTCATCATGTGGTGAAGGGTCGATGGCACCGCCCTCATGTTATGGACCCACGGCCTCCCGAGCAGTTATACCTCATGTCACCTTCAATGACGTGAAATTTAGTGTCCCGGATGGTCCCAGACACATTTACTGGTAGGATTATTTCTCCCTTTATTGTCTCGCTAGCTATGTTGAAACTGTTCAAGACCCGAGATGCGGGCACATTTTGATCAAGTAGGCCGAGTTGTTCTATGACCCTCGACCTGATTATGTTTGCCGACTACCTGGATCCACAAGAACACGTTTAACTTGAACTTTATTTAACAAGATAGAAATTACCAGGGCGTCGTTGTGCAGTTGTGAAAGGCCTTATGCCTCCTCGTCGTTGAATGTAAGGGTGCCTTCGGGTATGTAATATCGGGTCCGTTTCTCCCTTGTAATTGACACTTTGGTGCATTTGAAAACAGGTCCCTGCAGGATGTCGACTCCACCGACGATCATGTGGATAACATGCTGAGGTTTTTCTTCCTCATTCTTTTTTTTGGCATCTCTCTCTCTGAAGTGATTTTTGGCTTTGTCGCTGAGGAATTCTCTAAGATGACCCTCGTTGAATGATCGAGCCACGTCTTCTCTAAATTGCCTACAGTTTTCGGTCTTGTGGTCGTGTATGCCATGGTACTTTCACATTAAGTTAAGATTTCTCTGAGAAGGATCAGTTTGTATCGTCCTTGGCCACCTAGTGTATTTAATCATTCTAATGGCTGATATGATACCTGAGGCATTGACGCTGAAGTTATACTCTGATAATCGAGGTGCTTCTGTGGAATTCGCATACTTATCGAATCCAGTCTTACTCATGATTCCCCAAGGATTATGTCCTCGGTAACCCCTTCGATCATTACAGATGGAATTATGTCCCGTATGGTTGTTTCTTTTATCTGCGGCGTACGGTTGATATCGATATTTGGTTGGTCTCGATTCTCTGTCAAAATCCCTTTGGTTCTTACCTGCCGACCGGCTCGGGTGTACTGAATCCGAGGGGGCTCCCAGTTGGTCATCCTCAAGTCTAATCTTCGACTGGTACCGGTTGTGAACATCCGCCCAAATCACAGCCGTGTATTCTATCAAATTTTGTTTCAGTTGGCGTGACGCGATCGAGCTCCTCTCGTTTAGTCCCTGTGTGAAAGCTTGAACAGCCCAGTTGTCGGTAACCGATGGCAACTCCATACGTTCCATTTCGAATCGAGATAAAAATTCTCGTAGCATCTCGTTTTCCCTCTACTTTACCTTGAAGAGGTCTGATTTTCTTATTGCAACTTTTATAGCTCCTGTGTCTGCTTTTGCAAACGAGTCTTCCAACATGGTGAACGAATCTATAGAGTTCGGAGGCAAGTTGTAATACCAAATCATGGCTCCTTTGGATAGGGTCTCCCCGAATTTCTTCAGCAGGACTAAATCGATTTCATCATCTTCCAAATCATTTCCTTTAATAGCGCACGTATAAGAGATGACGTGCTCGTTGGGGTCCGAGGTCCCGTTGTATTTTGGTATATCGGGCATCCTTAATTTTTTTGGTATGGGATTTGGAGCCGCACTAGGAGGAAATGGTTTTTGTACAAATTTCTTGGAGTCCATTCCCTTTAAGATCGGTGGTGCCCCGGTAATTTGATCAACTCGAGAGTTATAAATTTCTACCTTCTTATCGTTGGCTTCAATATTCTTCTCCCCTGACTATATCCTTTTAGTAAGCTCCTCGAGAATTATCATTATAGCAGGTTCGATCGTCGAAGTATTGTCACCTGATCTTTCAGCCACCAGCTCGGTACGGCGAGTAGCCTCTTGTTCGACATTATTCGGAGTCTGGTGCTGATTTTGCAATTGGGAAATAGCGTTCTGTTGCTCTTGCAGCATTTCAAATATGACTTGGAGACTAACACCTTCGTCTCCTCTTCCTTGGGCACCTCGACCGTCGGTCCGACCTTCTCTTCCTACGCTTCCATCGGGGTCTCCACCTAAATCTACATTCAAAGCAATGTGTTAACTGACGTCGACAAGGTTAGCAGGTTGCGATCCTCCGAGACCAGCTTGTGGGACCTCGACTCCTGGAGCGACAACATTTTTCGTTCTCCCCGTGGAGTCCTAGGCCGTTGTCACCATGTGTAGATGTGTTCTGTGAGTTTTACATGATTTATCCTGAAAATAAAATTCTTGACAAGAAACAAGCGTAAAATAGTGTGTTATACCATAATTAACACTGAAAAATCACTATTATCCTTAGCCCCACGGTGGGCGTCACTGTTTACCTAGAAATACGAGTAACAATTAAATTTGTAATGTGGTTATAAGAATATGTGATCCAGTTCAATGTTAATTGGTAAATAGTAAAGCAAATAAATGAATTTAAATATTTATATGGATCAAACCCGTATAATTGCAAGCCGTCGACCTCGATCTGGATTAGATTCGAGAATGGTTTGCCAGGAACAATAAAAATAGTTATAATAATGCGAACAGTTCAAATGCGGAGAATTAACAGTAAATAAAAGAGCTTTGTATTCAGCAGTGTGAGTAAGAACTAGAGTGTTGTGATAATTGTGATAATGGGGTAGAAATGAATAGTGTTCCTCTTTATATAGTAGAGGAATACTAAATAAGGAATGATTATAATTGCGGAAGTAAAATACATGATTGGCACTGTTAACCGCTAATAGCTCTACCGGCTCCGATATTCTCGTCGGGATTGATGATTGAGCGCGGATATTTCGTGATTCGGTTACTATGGTATCGATCTAGTCTGACATCAATATCTCAGCCTCCATACTCACTAAGCCCGAACTTACTTCGATCCCAACTTAAATCGAGACATATTCCTCGAACCCTCAGGCTCGGACATCTTCGATTTCTACCATACACATATATCAATTTCCACCAACATCAATAATATAAAAATATTATGATACTTCAACCTCATGTTGATCTCTAATTGTGTATCATATTTTTGTAGCGTTAGATAATTATATATGATTTACTGTACACATTGTTTGTTGGAAATGCAAAATCTATATAGGGTGTGTTTGGCATCAAGGAAATTATTTTCTAATTTTTTTATGTTTGGTTGGTTTAAATATTTTGGAAAATTTTTTCCTTATGAACTCATTTTCCTCCAATTGGAGGAAAATGTTTTCCTTATCAAGAGAAGGGAAAACATTTTTCAAAACTCCTTCTCAACCTTCCCTACCCTCACCAACCTATCCCACACCCACCCACCTAAACCCACCACATGCCTACCCACCTCATCCCTCTTTCCAAAAAGGCTTTTTATTTTTCAAATTTCAGTATACTACCCTCTATAGTCCCTCAAAATTTTAATAGCCCATGTTTTTTCTCACTTACACAAAATGGCCTTTCGGCCCAAACATATTACATGTAATAGCCCAAAATGTCTATTTTTTATACAGTGACAGTCTATTTTGTATATTATTTTATAGTGACAGTCTATTTTTTATAGTGACAGTCTATTTTGTATATATTTTGTATAATGATAGTCTATTTTGTATATATTTTGTATAGTGATAGTCTAGTATATATAAATTGGATACTGGCAGTTTATTTAGTATATTTTTGTATAGTGACAGTCTATTTTATATATATTTTGTATAGTGACAATCTATTGTATATAAATTATGTAATAACAGTCTATTTTAGTATATTTTTTGTATAGTGACAGTCTATTTCGTATAAAAATTGCATAAATTTGTATATAGAATGTATCGTGCATATTGCAATGTATCCATAATATATCATTAATATATCTTGAGCGCTTTTGTGTATCCAAAGTATTAGACTGTTCTACAATGTATAAATTTTGTATATATAAAGTGTATCGTGCATTTTACTATGTAGTGATGTAGTAAAATGTGTTTATGAAGATTTCCTAGAATTTAATATTGTGTTAAAAATTACCATGATGATAGTTATTGACAATTTATATCTATTATATAGTATTTATTTGAATGTACATCTACGTTCTTTGTACGTAAAAGGGGTATTTGATTTAAAGAGCGAAGACCATATTATTGTATATTAAATAAATAAATCTATAAAATGAAAACCATAACAATAAGGATATATTACTTTAAGATGACCGACTGCTTTCATTTAGCCAATTAAGAGTCAACAACAACAAAATTAAAAAGAATTTACATAATCTTTTGATAATAAAAAAAAAAAGTAGGTACCTAAAATGACATGAAAATTACTAAATGACATGATACAATTTTACGTTTTGACAAAATTACCAAAGTTGCTATTTTCAACTTTAAAAATAAACTCTTTTGGACTCTTTTGATATGTATGGATATGGTGTCATTATTTTGAAAATCGTATCCACCATATCCCTGGATAAAATGAGCTAGAACCTTCAAATTGAAAATATCTTTGGATTCTGTTTCACCTATCAGAGATTTGATTTGTGTGTTTCAGTTTCACAATCATAAAGACAATGATTTCTGAAAATTTTGCTTTGGTTCGTTGAATCATAGCCAGTGGCTACGGAGTTGAAAAGTTTGAAAAAGGGGGAGAAAGGCAGTAGTTTTGGGCTATTAATTGTGTGGTTTATTTTGGAGAAATTTTCACAAATCACTATTGTTTAGTGGTTATTAGCTAGTTGTAGCTATCATTGACTATATTACTTCCTATAGCTATGTTTTCAGATTTTTTAGAGTGTATTCGATGTATTTAAGTTACTGTATTCATGAATACAGTAGCATTTCTAGGCGTGAAACAGGGGATTACAGCTAGACAGATTTTTGTATTCGACTTTATTCATGGCGTGAAACATGGGATTACAGCTGGACAGATTATTGTATTCGACTGTGTTCACGGCATGAAATAGGGGATACACTGTTTTTAAACGAAAAGTGAATCAATTAACATAATAGACTCCTAATATAACTCAACAAACTCAATTATAACACACAAATTTTGTATTTTCAGTTATAAAAAAGATTCTCAACCGAAAAACACCCCAAAAACATAGCAATCTTCAGAGAAATTATATAATACATCTGAATACATAAATTATATTAATTAAAAAAACATATGAATATATTCATGGAATATAGCGAGACAGTGAATACAATAAAATACATAGAATACAGCAGATACATTGAAATACAATGGGAAAAAAAGACAATGAATACAATGAAATACATAGAATACAGCGAGGTATATTGAAATACAATGAAAAAAAAGACAATGAATACAATGAAATACATGGAAATATAGCGAGATACATTGAAATACATTGAAATATATTAACAGAAAATTCAAGTTGCTCAGCTCCCAACTCCGTCGTCTTTGTTCAAGAACAACCCTAATGTCGTCTCGTTGAAGCAGCATCATTATCCAGTAACTAATCCTTACTATTATTGGCTTTTCGAAAGTATGTGTCGACTCTTGGTTTCGAAGCATCGAATTACCTTTCTTTCTTGTACTGAGATGGAGTTTCAACACTTGGTTTCGTTCTTGCTATTCATCTCCTTCATCTTTCTTCTAATTCAAAAATGGAGGAAATCGAAAAAGCTGCCAACTGAAAAATTTTATGGCTGATTATTACTCCCTCCGGTCCGTGGAGGCTGCCTATTATTCAGAAATTTGAGGGGATATGAGAAATTTGAGGTGAGAGAGAAAAATAATACAAAACTTATTTTATGGTTTAAGGATAGGAGGTGACTATAAATAGATATTTGGCTATAAAAAATCAAAAGGTAGCTATGAAATATAATTTTTGAAAAGGATATTTATTTAAAATAAATAAGATATCAATCTTTGCTATAGGAGGTAACTCCTTTATTTTGTGGCTACCGATTGTCATTAGTTTTTCCCGGATGGTTACAAATGAAATTTGCTCTCTTTTCTTTCAGTCACCACCCACTCTACTACCGTTGTAATTTTTTTTTTTGTAATTTCGAAAAAAAGTTCTTTTTTTTTTGTAACTTTTAAATTTCTGTTTTTTCGCTTTTCTGCACTCCCCCCCCCCCCCCCCCCCCCCCCCCCGAAAAATAAAATTTCATCTTTCGGTGTACAAGTTCGAAATGTTACAAGTTTCAAAGTTATGAGTTCGAAGTTTATGTGTTGAAAGTTTACGGGTTCGAAATTTCGCGGTTTCGAAAGTTTAGGATTCGAAAATTTATGAAATTTGTAGGTTCGAACGTTTGTTGGTTCGAAAGTTTATAGCTTAATGTTTATTGTATCTAAATTATTTATGAATACTTTTGAGAAGTTATTTTCCTTAATTTGCGTACCAAACACCGAAAAAATAAATAAAACTACTACTTATTTTACAAAAAAATATTTTCTTAAAAAACATTTTCCGCTATACCAAACACACCCGTAATCCTTGGTACTGATGACAGTGCACAAAGATCTCTTACAAAAACTTTCTGACACTATTCGAAATAATCAATCTGCCAACTTAGTCATGAAGCCGTATTAACCTTTATATTAACCTGAATAGAAGAGAAAATGGTAAAAGAAAAACTCAAGAATTATCTTCTGCGTTCTTAATAAGGTTTTTCTTATTAGCCTTTAATCTTCTAACATTTACTTCTATGTTCTCATTAAGGTTTGGGCGAACGACCCAGAATCGCATTGTGGGCCTATCAAAAACGACATAATGAACCATAGTCATTGTTTATTTATGAATGTTCCTTGTTTTGGCGTTTTAGGGCTATAAAATAAAATTTCTTTATGATTTTTTATTTTTCGTGTTCTAATATACACGTCATCTTCATGAATTTGGGCGACCAACCCCAACAACAACAACAACAACAACAACAACAACAACATACCCAATATTATCCTATTAGAAACGACCTAATAAACTATAGACATTGTTTTTCCATGTCTGCTCCTCATTTTCTTAGTGTTTTAGGGCCATAAAATAGGAATTCAGCACAATTTTTGATTTTTTGGGTGCTAATGTCCACGCCATCTTCATGAATTCGGGCGACTGGCATCGAAAATCGCCTAAAAGTTTTTGGGCCCATCAAAAACGACCTTCGCCATAACTTTTGTGTTCATTTTATGACGTTTTGAAGTCATGCAATACGAATTTGTGATTATATCCACTTTTACATGTTTATTAATACATGTTGATTTTGTAAAAAAAATTTGACGGATTCTGATTGGCATGAATATTCGTAGGGCCATAAGAAACGTCCTAGTAACCAATAATCATTGTTTCGCTATGAATTTCGGCTTCATTTTATGATGTTTCGCGCAGGAGCGAATTTATAAGGGATATGATGAGGCACGTGAACAATATGGGGGGTTTTAGGCCTTCATGCCTTTTACAATGTTGTTTTTAAGAAAATGTCTTTTTTAGATCTTTTATATGTAAAAGATAGATCTCTTATGTGTAAAAGCAAATCTCTTATGTATAAAAAAAGAGATAGGGTCATAAAACTAAATACAAGTTTGTAATGGGTCACAAAACCAATTGACACTTATGTGTGTAGATTTATGAAATATAAGGTCCAATGTAAACTAATTGTTAGCAATTTTATGATAATTCATTCCAGGGATATAATATTCTCTGTTTTCTCCCTCTTTGAGTACTCAATTTCTTTTTTACTGTTTCTTTAAGGAAAATTGGAGACGGTTGGAAGCCATACGTGTTGTATTTAAGTGGAGGTTTGATACCGTCTCAATTCTTCATGATCTTGACCATAGAACATATAGCGTAAAATAAGATGAGTATACTAAATTGCTGCTTATTCTCAATAGACAATAGAACGGCGTATTATTTCACTTTGGAAACAGAGATTTACTGGATGTGGACATATATAACAGAATTTAGCTGTTTAACTTCTTTTTAATCTCTGGTAAACTTTGCTAGACTAGTTAAATAGAAGCATATAGATGCCTATTTTTTGTTTCTGATAAGCTAAAGTGGGTTTCTCCTAATTTAATGTTCAATTTTACGGGCTATGTTGCTCGGATCCTCCAAAGGTGTGGCCGCACCCGTATTGAATCCTCCAACATATATTATGCATTTTTGGAGAATCTGAACAACATATCTGACATGTCCATTCTTGGTTTAGGAAGTAACCCTCGTCTCATCGGAATATTGCTTATTGATTTTTTTAGTCCAGAATTACATTCCCACTTGAAATATTTTTAAGAGCTCAATTTTTCTATTTGAGTCGTACTAGCAATCCTCTTGCTAGGAGTTACTAGTGACACAGGGAATTTTAGAAGATAATCGGCTTATTGAGTTGCTAGTCCCTCTTGAACATTAGACTACTTTTAATTTTTTTTTTCCCACCTAACTGGCTTGCTATTAACTGAGCCGTTGGACTTGGAAGTTGTACGGTAACATTCTCAGCATGCTCAGTTCAGTAAAATCATTACTTTCTTGGATATGTATTTCGTCAAGTTTTAACTTTTTTTTTTCTTGCAAGTAAAACATTTTTTAGTTACCAAATAGAGCTATGTACAGACAACAACAAAATTGATAGTTGCGCAGCAACCCCCAACTCCAGCTATCACTCTACACTACAAACGCCTCAACTACTCTCGTATTGCCAATCCTAGCTATAATGGATAGAAATTTAGCTGCTCCAGCTATTTTGCAATCCTCTGCTTCATTACTCCTCTATGATGCACCTTTTGAACTATCGTTTTGATGATGGCTTCTTTTCCTTGTTGCTTGTTAGTGAATACTCTTTGATATCTTTCATTCCACATATAGTAAACTGATGCAGATAACAACATTCTATATATTGCAGCTCCAAGGCTCTTTCCACTTGCATTCTGAACAGCCCACATTAGTTCCTCATTCCAGCACATAGGGTCTCGGTTAATACCCTGCCATTGAAATATATGTTTCCATATCTGTGCAGAAATCTCACATTTAAAAAACACATGCCCTATACTTTCATTTTCCAGGTTCCATAGAGGGCAGGTTTTATCTGCTATCACTCCCCATCTCATTAATCTATCTATTGTGAGTAATCTTATGTGTACTGCCATCCTTAAGATGAAGATCCATTTGGGTAGGCCTTGGTTATTGCACACCAATTTCCTCCATGCTACCTTTGGAAATTTCCTTTTAACCTGTTGTAAAGTTCCTTTGTAGAGGCCCTCTCCATGTTATATATATTCTGCACCCCATAACTCGCCTCAATATAGTATCTCTTAGCTTTTAATATGTTCTGTACCACCCATGATGCTTGTTGGGGAGCATCTTCAATCAAATTACTGTTTGTCCCATAATACACATGAATCTACTTTACCCATAGCTTGTCTTTCTTCTGACAAAGATTCCACAACAATTTGCATATTGCAGCTTTATTCCACATAGAGATGTCAAGTATATTTAGGTCACCAGCAGATCTAGGCATACAGATTTTATCTCAGGCCAATAAAGTTTTTTTGGATAGTTCAACACCTCTAGCCCATAAGAATTTTCTACAATTAGCTTCAATAAGTTTTATCACCTTCCTAGGTAGCATAAAAATCTGAGACCAGTATACTTCAATGGAAAACAGGACAGACTTAATCAATTGGGCTCTGCCTTCATAAGAGAGGAATCTGTTAGTCCATGACTTGATCCTTCCTATCATTTTATCTATCAGGGGTTGACATTGCATCACCGAGACCCTTTGAACTCAAGGGAACACCCAAATGTCTTATGGGAAGTTTCCCTTTAGAGAATCCTAGAATAGCCAATATTTTCTATTGTTCTATCTGTGCGACCCCTCCAAAAAATACTGAGCTTTTGCTTAAATTTGCTATTAGTCCAGAAGCTATTGAAAAACTTTGAAAACAATCAAAGAGCATTTTCACAGAAGTTATACCTCCCTAGAAAACAAAAGTAAGTCATCTGCAAATTCCAACTGAATCAGTTTTAACTTAGCACATTTCGGATGAAAGTTGAAATTAGGCTGTTGTGCTAATGTCTTTCGCTGCTTGCTGAGATATTCCATTACCAATACAAACAAATATGGGGATAAAGGGTCCTCGTGTCTTAATCCTTTCCTGTCTTCAAAGGGTTTGGTTGGCTTCCCATTAATAGTGATGGAATATGAAACTGTTTTCACACAAATCATGATCCAATCAACAAACATAGCTGAAAAATTCATAGATATTAGCACTTGTTCTAGGAATACCCACTCCACTGAGTCATATGTTTTTTTACATGTCAACCTTTAGTATACACCTTGGTGATATCCCTTTCCTTCCATAAATCTTTACCAACTCATGGTTTAGTAGTATACTATGAGTAATTACCCTCCCAGGTACAAAAGTTGCTTGACTGTTGTCTACCAGAAAGTCCATTACACTTCGCATTCTTTTTGTAAGAACTTTAGATATTAGCTTGTAGTTCGTTGTGCAACATGATATTGGTCTAAATTATTTAATAGAGGATGGATTTTGTACCTTGGGGATGAGTGTGATAGAGGTATAGTTAATAGCTTTGTAGAACTCTTTTTTATTAAAGAACTGGAAGATTGCCTCTGAAACCTCCTTCCCTATGATTGGTCAGGACTTTTTAAAAAATACAGCATTGAAACCATCACAACCAGGGACTTCAGATCATCAAAATCATTTAGAGCTTGTTGAATTTGCTCCACTATAATTGCGGCAATAAGATGAATTTGTTGAGGTCGGTTAAGAATAGGGCCTCCTGCCATAACTTGTGGGTGTATTGCAGGAAGCTTCTCAGCATTTGTCCCTAAAAACTTCATATAGAACCCACTGATTTCTTTTGCAATTGCCTCTGTTGTTTAGAGTACTTCACTACTTTCATTAATGATTCTGCTAATGTGATTCTGCGCAATTCTACTCTTAATATTAGCAAAGAAATAAGCAGAGTTAGTATCTCCTAGCTTTAACTAAGACTTCTGCCTGAGTATACTCTCTTCAATTAATATCCATTTTTCAAGTGACTGCTTCAAATCTTTTTTTAGCATATAACTCAGTGTCATGGGTATAATCTCTCATTTGTTCCTGTATCTCACCCAATTTTTTCCTTATGTTTTGCATTTGCATATTCACCTTTGGAAATTTTGTTTCATTCAACACCTTCATTGCTTGTTTCATATTCTTTAGCTTCTTCTAAATCTTCTTCATAAATGAACCTCTTTGGTCCATACAGACTTCACTATGTTCATGAATTCCCCATGATTTGCAAGATGATTCAAGAATCTAAAAGGCCCGGCAACTCTTCCCCGATGTTCGTCAAAAGTAATACATAGAAGAGAATGATCCGAAAAGAATGTATCCATCATCATTACCTCTAGTTGAGGCCAATTAGTTATCCAATCAGTCACAAGGGCTCTGTCAATCCTGATATGGATGTGGCTATTAGTCTATGTGTAATATCTTCCCACGCTCCTTATTTCATAGAGTCCAATATCTAATAAAAACTCCTTAAAATCTCTGACTACCCAGTCCTGCACTTGGGTGCCACACATACTGTCTTCTACTTTAAGGACCGCATTGAAATCTCACATTAATGGCCATGGATCGTGAATTCCATATTTTATCCTTCTTATCTCATTCCACAAATCTTTCCTTGCTTCAACCGTGTGAAATCCATAGACTGTTGTGAATTGGAATTTGATGTCCTTTCCAATTTGTTTGACAGTGCAATGGATCTATTGGGCCTGAGTACTCATAACTGTAGAAACTACCACTCTTGTGTTCCAAAGTAGCCATATTCTACCTCTTCCATCTAAATTGTAATTAGTACTCTATCTCCAGTCCGGTGCAACTTTATTTAGTATCTTGTTGGTGTTTTGACTCATTTACTCTATGTTCTACTATAGATATATTTGTTATCTGCTCTCTTTTTATTAAACCTCATAGCTCCTTTAGCTTAAACAACGTATTCAACCCCCTCACATTCTAGGTAGCTATTTTATTCACTTCTCTGACTTGTTCCTATTGGATTCTGCACTAATTATTGTAATCTTTGTTCTCCTAAGAGACTGAACCCATTTGTTGTTCCAATGTTTTGAGTTGTAATTGTACATTTTCGCCCATTTGCTTGCAGATTTCCCTTTTTCTTGTTTCCATCCCTCATTGTCATGCCCTATGGTGTTTTCCCCGTCATTCTTTTGAACTTCAGCTGTGACAATTTTATCTTGCACTTTTGTTTTTTGTACTCCTTTCACATCTGCATTCTTAGTTTACCAGATCAACTTAGTTTTTTTGGTTTTTGACCTAAGTATTCTAGGCTGCCTTTGTTGTATTTCCTAACAATTGTGTCCTATTTGAAAGCATGTAGCACAATATATAGGTTTCCAATCAGAAATCACTTCCTGCTCAAATACTCTCCAATTTGGATCTTTGACCTCAATTGTTTGTGGAAAAGTTATTGTAACATCCATTTCAACTAGAACTCGTGCGTAAGATACCCTATCAATCTTAGTAGTACATGCATCTGCAAATAAAGGACTAACCATAATACTACCAATACGGCTTCGTGAGTCCATACTCTAACAATTCAAAGGTAGGTTTGGCAGTTTTATCCACAATGAAATTGTTTTTAACACTTCTTCATTGAAATTAAAATCAGAACACCATACTTAGGTTATGACAGGTTTATTATTGATAGTATTCGGTCCAGAATATAATACCTCATCTCGATCCTCAATGCTCTAGAATTTGACAATGAAATACCCATCATTATAATAGTAAATCTTTGTCTTGGAAGCAAAATTCTATTTAGCCGCAATAAACCTTTCCAAAGCTCCAATTGTTGGCGAATCTACCACGACGTATAGAATTATTGCCATTTTCTATTTCTCTGTCTCCCTCTCAACCTCTGATTTTTGCAATTGAGCTAATTTTTTCCCTTCTTTGATCATAGGAGTAGTGTATTGAAATTCATACCTCGTGCTGCCATCTTATTTGTTGAGATACAAGAAAATGCTATTACTTAATTGGGTCATTTTTTCTTTCTTTTACTATTGGGCCTGAGCCCACATTGTATTTTATTTAATAGTTGTATTGAGTAATGGGATGGCCCAGATAGATAAGGGGACTTCATTTTGTACAGAGACATATTTTTCATTTTCTGATTGAGAAGAAAGAAATCTAGAAGCTTCCGCCTCTCTTCTTCTCCATCTAACTTCCATCGATCTCCTTAGTAATGGAGTTTTATCATGTTATTAGAGCCAAGATCTAGATAGATCGCGAAATTATCTCTCGTCTGATGTTACCCTCACTAATTTTCATCGGAGTTTTGAGGTTCCGCTGTTTCTCTGTTTGTTTCTGGAGTTCTTTTTTTCCGACGAGTTGTTCATCGGTACTTTGAGCTTGTTTCTTCCGTATTGACGATGGAAATGAATGTTTTTTTACTAGCAGTGAAGTTTCTCTGGTGATTGATCGATCTTCTTCTGGTGTTATCTGAGGCGTCTATTTCGACCTAGGGTTTGCTGGATTCTGCCATTTTTACTCAATCATCTAGGGTTTGCTCGTCCATGTGACTCTTGCTTACAAGGCCGTTGTTCCTTCCGGTCGCGATGTTAGAAACAAATTGGATTTCATAAATGGATCTTCAGTTAAACCTCATAATAGTTCTCCCTTGGAAGACAGTGGCAAAGATGTAATGATTTGGTTGTCTCTTGGTTAACCAACTCCCTATCCAAAGACATTGCTCGTAGTGCTGAGTACTCTGAACTTGCCAAAGATATTTGAAGTGGGTTGGAGGAAAGATATGGTCAGGCAGATGCTGCAAGGGTATTTGAGCTTAATAAAGAACTTGCTCACATCTCAAAAGGATCACTTGATATTGCTTCTTATTTCAACAAAATCAAGCAATTGTGGGATGAAATTTATGCCTTGTCAATTGGTAGAGTCAGCTCTTGTAGTAACTGTGGTTTCAATCTGACTATCAAAAAGATGATGATGTTCAAAATGTGTACCAATTTTTGATGGGTCTCAATGATGTAATCGGTAGATTTGATATCTTTGAACCGTCGAACTTTAGTGTATACCTAGACAACCATATGTCACACAATCAATCCTTAACCGTCTTTTGGTTCTCATTGTTGTGTTTGTTTCAGCCATGAACACCACCTGGTTTTATAAGTGCATAGAGAATTGGCCTTACAGAATTCTCATTGAAGTGGCTTCACTTCACACTTACATAGGTGATTCCTAAACGTGTAATCTTTTAGATTAACACCACTTCAAACTTAGGTAATCATTAAAGAACGTGTAAAGTTCTATCCTTGTTACTATACATTGTCTTCATCACTTAGAAGGGACCAAAAAAAAAATTTACTTTGACAATGTTGAACCGGTCAATCATAACTTCGTTTGAGCTCCTTGAACCTAGATCTTGGAATATCCAAAATTCTAGGGTAGAGTACCGCCATGATGACTTGTCCTCGGCCATAGTCCCATTCCCTTAGATGATTTCTCAACTCCCTCTCTAGTTAAGCCTTTTGTAAGCGGATCCGCCACATTATCCTTTGATCTTACATAATCAATAGTGATAATTCCACTAGAAAGTAGTTGTCTAACGGTGTTATGTCTTCGCCGTATATGACGAGACTTTCCGTTATACATAACGCTCCCTGCCCTTCCTATTGCAGCCTCACTATCGCAATGTATGCATATAGGAGCCAAAGGTTTTGGCCAGAATGGAATGTCTTCTAAGAAGTTTCGAAGCCATTCAGCTTCT
>ML379427.1:0-68092 GCA_005239525.1 Nicotiana knightiana
AAAGCACATAAAATGCGAGGTATATAATGCTTAAAATCACGAATTCTAGCCACACATCAAATTCCCTCATATTTACTCTGGTTATCTCATGACGCCCCTTCTGGCCCACTTACTGTAATGACCCGACCGATCGTTTTAAGAAATTAAGCTCCATTCGGTGGAATAAGGTCTTGAACAGCTTCACTTTTTGTATATAGACCTGCGTGCGTGGTTGGATTCAGTTACTGGATTCCAGATTCCAATTGGAAGGAAAATTTCAATTTTTGAAGCTTAAGTGATGGAAGTTGGCCAGAGGTTTGACTTTTGAGTAAACAGCCTCCGAATGAGTTTTGGGTGATGCCAACAGCTTCGCATAATTTTAGACTTGGGCGTGCATCCGGAATTGGTTTTCGAGGTCCGTAGAGTAATTTGAGGTAATTCGATGAAAGTTAGAATTTTGGTAATTTCGGCCGATAGTTTAAATTTTAATATCGGGCTCGGAATGGGATTCCGAAAGTTGTTGTAGGTCTGTAGTGTCATTTGTGATCTGTGTGTCAAATTTTAGGTCATTCGGACTAGTTTTGATGTGTTTCGACATCGGTTGTGGATTTTAGAAATTTCATAAGTTCTTAGGCTTGAAGCCATGCATAATTGGTGATTTTGATATTATGTGATGTGGTTTGATGGCTCGACTAAATTTGTATAGAGTTATAGGATTGGTTGGTATGTTTGGTCGAGGTTCTGGGGGCCTCAGGTGTGTTTCGGGTGGTTAACAGATTGTTTTTGGGAATTTAGAGTTGTTAACTTGCTGCTTTTTGGAGTTCTGGTGTTATTCCGCACCTGTGGATGGGTAGCCGCAGGTGCGGAAGGGAGGCCCGCAGATGCAGAATTTGGGGAACCAGGCCTGAGGCGCAGGTGCGAGGTTTTGGCCGCACCTGCGAGCCCGCAGGTGCGTGACCTTAAGCGCAGGTGCGAAGATGTGGGAGTTAGTGATTTCCGTAGAGGCGGCTGGTTGGACCGCAGGTGCGGAATGCATAGGTGCGAGAAATGTCCGCAGGTGGGAGGATTGCTTGGCAGAAAAATGGGACATAATCGAGGGTTGTTCATTTTTCACTCCATTTTTAATTTTTAGCTCGGCAGAAGGTGATTCTTTGACGGATTTTCAGAGGAATATTGTGGGTAACGATTTCTTACTCGAATTTGGTTTTATTTCATTAATGTATTGTGGTTTTCCTCATTTTATCTAGGAAATTAAGAGTAAAAGTTTGGGAATGGGAGGAAGAGTTTCCATTAAAAATCCGAGATTTGAGTAAGATTTTGACGTCGGTTTTTGATGATTTTTGTTAGAGTGTTCTCATAATTGAGAAGGTGTGAACAACTAATTTTTGACCACATTCAAATGTTATACTATTTTAGTGTAAACATTCCTTTTAAGCATAATTTTGATAGTTTAAACTTTTATCTTCCTCTTAATAGTTTTCATTTAAAGAAAAAAAAAACAAAAATATTCACATTCTTAGAGTATAAATTTTGTTCCTATTTTTAAATAGAAGAAAATTTACAAAAAATATGTATTTGGTTTCTTCTAATTTTAAATGTAAAATATAGTATTTTTCTTAGTATAAGTAACTTATAGTGTAAATATTGGGTTCTCTTATTTATATAATTCTCTTTAAGTCTAAGAGTGAGTGTGTGTGTCTATATATATATATATATATATATATATATATTACCCTCATTTTATTTAATAAAAAAAAGATATAGTAGAAAATAAAATAAAATTACTATAAACTAACGAGAAAAAAAAAACAACAAAAATGAGAACATCTGAAAAGATACAAAATGAATGAGTGTCCTAACTTAAAACCTACGATTACCTCCTCCCCAGCTCCATTTTCCCAAATTCCCTCAATATCTCCTAATATATCTCTTCCTAACTCCTTAATCCCAATCCCCTCACTTCCCTCAATCGTCTCACATCCTTTTCCCCACTTCCTCCACTCAGCACACTACTTCCTCACATCAATTACTACAACACACGTACATCTATATATAATTAACAGAATTCACAAACAAAGGAGGGGTGATCTTTTGAAAGGAATTTTTTTTGCAATGGACGAAGGCAACAAAAATTGAGAGAAAGCAGAAGTTCTTAAAAAGAAAGGTTCTATATTTTTGAAAAAAAAGATTGCTCACGTAGAAAGCATGGAGTTCGAATAGAGGTTTAGTTTCGAGTTTTAGGTTCGCGCTACAGTTGCTGTTTTTCATCAAATTCTTGTAATTGCTGGATCTTCTTCTATATTATTGAAAGCTTCTACAAAGGTTCAATCCTCTATCTTTATCTTTTCGATTTTCTAATTTTATATGTATTTCTGTGTTGGTAACGTTTAATGTGATCGTTATCTTATTTAGGGATTTTTTTATGTAGTTTAATTCTTTCCTTAGCTTCTTTTGAATCTTGATTTTGATACCATAGATAGTACGTGCAAGTAACTTATGCTTAGTTGAATACCCATTTGTTACGAAAGTTAACATTAATGATAAGAATTAATTTAGTATATAAGTAGTGAGTTGTTGATCATTTTATCTTTTGTTAGTACTTAACTGTTTCATTAGTTTTCTTAGAGATTTTAAAGTTAAAAAAATAAAATTAATTTATTGTCTTCTCGTTGCATTGGTTATGAAATTTGTTAGTAAAATATTAAATTAGAATTTTCCTATTTGATATTTAAATAGTTTGTTTTATTATGGGTTGAAATAATTTTGTTAATATAAAAGTCCTTGAATATTAATTTAGTTTTCACGAATATTAAGATTTAATATCTTCATAAAGTTAAAGATATGGTAGTATGGAGACCTCATATTATTGATTTTTCTTTACTACTTGAGACGTGAAAGAGATCTCATTGAGGTTATGTTCATTCAAAAATAAAAAAGCTTTAGTTAATATTTCGTAAGTATGTTTAGTTATTTGATAATTGTATGAAATTTGGTATATATATTTATTCATTTTTATGTTGGTGTATATATATAGACGTTTTTTTTTTCAAAAGTTTCATGATCAGCTTTTAATATGTCTTCAAAATATTTTAAAGTTTTAAACTACATTCAGTGATGTGGAGTACTTTAGTTTGGAGTTTTTCTTGGATTTTGTTTCTATCTCAAATGTTCAGTTAGCATAAACGTAGATGTAACAACCCGGCCGGTCGTTTCGAGAATTTAGTCCCGTTTCCCCAGTTTTTGCTTCATGTTATGAGGTTCAGCTTCATTTATGTGTGTTGGGTCGGTTGGTTCGGGTTCAAACTGGTCATGGGGAACATTAAGGAAATTAACCTCTCAAGGTAGCCTAATAGTTGAGAAAGTCAACTGAGAGTTGACTTATTGGTAAACAACCACGGAATGCGGATTTTATGGCTCGGATAGCTTCGTTAGGTGATTTGGTACTTGGGAGTGTGTTCAGAATATTTTGTGAAGTCCGCAGTAGAATAAGGCTTGAATTGGCGAAAGTATTTTTGGCGATTTTCGGTCGGCAGTGAAAAATAGGCTATCGGGGTCGGAATGGAATTTCAGAAGTTGGAATAGTTTCGTAATGTCAGTTTGGATATGTCTGCAAATTTCAGGTTAATCGGAGGTGTTTTGGTTGGTTTCGGCGTAGTTGGAGAATTTAGAAGTTTCAAAATTTTTAGGCTTGAATTTGATGTAAATTTGGTGTTTACCTGTTGTTATTGGTGTTTCGAGGGCTCGACTAAGTTTGAATGATGTTATGGGATATGTTGGTATGTTTGGTTGAGGTCCCGAGGGCCTCAGGTGTGTTTCGGGTGGTTAACGGACAAACTTTTGGCTTGAATTCTGGACAGATTGCTGCTGGTGTAAGCTTCTGGTTTCCTTCTACACGATCGCGTGAGGATGTTTGCGATCGCGTAGGGTTAAATGGTGAGACAAGATTTTTGTTAATCGCGATCACGTGGTCTTGTTTGCGATTGCGTAGAGTTAAAGGGCGCGTGGCTAAGTTGAGCTTTGTTAATTGCGATCGCGTGGAAGGGTTTGCGATTGCGTGGGTTTAAGTCTTGGTGTATCGCGATCACATGAGGTTGTCGGCGACCGCGTAAGGTAAATTGGTGGGGCAGCAAGTTTGTTCTTCGCGATCGCGGTGAAGGAATTATTTTAGCTGGGCAGAATTTTTAAAAGGCTTGTTGTGCGAGATTAGCTCATATTCTCCCCATTGTTGCATGCGGACTTGAAAGCTTTTGAAAGAGAATTGAAGGGGGATCAAGGGAAATCATCTGGAGGTAAGAATTTCAACTTCATAACACGCTTCTATGTCAATTCTTAAGTGACTAAACCACAAAAATTCTGGAAATTTAGCCAAAATTGGGGAAGAAGGGTGAATGGGAAATTGAATTTTCTTTTGAGGATTTGAGTGGGCATTTATGGTCCAATTTTGGTGTTCTTGGTATGTATAGAATCGTGGCAGCACGAGGATTCCAAGGATGTAAAAATTATTGAATTCCGAGATGTGGGACCGGAGCTCGCGTTTGGCCGAATTTTGAGATTTTTGATTTAATTGATAATTTTCGATTGGGTTGTGTTCCTTGAGTATATATTAATGACGTTGAACTGGTTTTGGCTAGATTCGGGGCAATCGGGATCAAATTTAAGGGACAAAGGCATAGTGGACTAGTGTTGCGGCCCGATAGAGGTAAGTAATGGTCTTAAATCTTGTCCTGAGGGTATGGAACCCCAGACTGCATTGTTTTCTCACTGAATTTGGATTGGCCACATGTCGGATGACGAATATGTGGCGGGTACTGATTTTTGGATTGGACTAGGTCCTCTCCGCGACAACTAATGAGTTGCATATTTACTCAAAATCTTATGTTCTAAAGATTTGTGAAATATTTGGGTTGTAAGCCGTGTTTGGGGCCTCGTGCCGATCTGTTTAGACCCCTTTGAGGGTGTTTTACTGTTGTTTTCCTCACTACATGTTGATGATTTTACTCAGCATCATTGTGCATACTATTTTATTTTAAACTTAGCCTGATTTACACTACATGAGCATTAAAATGATGTTTTCGGGTCGAGTACCCCGCTCTATTACTTCGCCTTATGGGCTTTTCGAGTGGTTCCACCGAGTGTGGCCGAGGGCCACAAGTGATGGTGAGGTGCTGAGTGATATTAGAGCTTGGGATGACGAAGCCCCTCCGGGGTCTGTACACACCCCCAGTGAGCACACCGAGTGCGAGTGATTGAGTGATTGGGAGGCATGAGTGGTTGTGAGGTGCTGAGTGGTTGTGAGGTGCTGAGGGATGGTGAGGCGTGCCCGAGGGGATGATTATGAAACATATTTTTTCCCGAGGAGCTACTTATGATTTTTACTACATTCATTTGCATACCAAATCCTTGTTTTAAAGTTGTTAAAAATGTGCTTTGTTTTAAGGACTTTTGTGAAGTTGATTTCTAAGGCATGACGATTTCGTATATCTATGTATACTATTGGAAAGTAAGGCTGTGTATATTGTGACTTGATGACATTGATTTTTATGTGATTCCTTGCTACTTAGACTTGATTTATTTCCATTACTACTGAGTTGGCGTACTCACATTACTCCCTACATCTCTGTGTGTAGATTCAGGAGCAGATATCGAGCGTTAGCTTTTATACCTATATCATAGCGAAGTCGGATCGTGGGGATATAGAGATGGTTGTTCAGCGCTCGCAACATCTCTGCTTTCCCTTCCTGTTGTATTTAGCTTTGATTCGGAGTTTTGTATCATAATACTTTATTCTGGCGTATTTCACTAGATGCTCCTGACATGTTGGCTCCAGGTTTTCGGGATGACAGTACTGTATATAAAATTTGCCTATTATATTAAGAAGTTTCTATATATGTTATGAATTGCTTGAAACTTAAATAGGATTTTCAAAAGGAAATGTGAACACGCAGTAGTAGACTAGCCTAGTTCCACGATAGGTGCCATCACGACCAGTTAGGATTTGGGGTCATGAAAATTTTGGTATCAGAGCCCTAGGTTACATAGGACTCGACGGTCATGAGCAGGTTTTGTAGAGTCTTGCAGATCGGTACAGAGACGTCTGTACTTATCTTTGAGAGGCTGCAGAACCCTTAGGAAAATCTCACACTTTTAAAATTCTTGTCGTGCGAATCCATTGTATTCGGCCAAGAGCGTAACTGTTGAATTCCTTCCATGTATTCGAGCGCGCCTGAGAGCGCCTGGTATCAGCTGTGCATCGACGGATTGTGGCTTCCATGGATGAGATGATTTTGGCATGTTGGTAATAGGCCAGTGTGGAGGACTTGAGGCTGGATTTATTCTGTGGCTTGATTGCTGAGATTTTCGTTGTGTGCGCACATGTAATCGGGGACTTGTATGTCTGTTCGTGTTCTTATTGATGAGAATTGGTGACTAGATGCCTATGTGGTGGGTGTGAATTGATGGTTAGATGTGTTCAGACTATGAAATGTGTCGAAAGAGTTGGGTAGAAATGTGGTAAGATTTATTGAGTGTTTGATTTCTATCTCGATTTGGTATATAGCCTGAGTTGTGAGTATGCTGGAAGACCACTCATGTTGTGTAGTTTTGGAGTGAAGCGGATTTCTCTGTTGGGTTATGAGTTACTGGCAATGTCTTCTGAGTTGATCGTTTGCCCCAGTAACGTTCATGTATTTGATTGACGGTGTATTCCAGCCGTATTAGCGCTCCTTGTTATTATATTCATTGATGGCGTCCTGGCTTATTCGCGTAGCTGGGAGTAGCATACTCAGTATCTGAGGATGGCATTATAAGGATTCAGGGAAAAAGGGCTTTATGCCAATTCTCCGAGTATGAAGTTTGGCTCAGTTCAGTAGCATTATTGGGACACGTGGTGTCCAGTGAGGGTATCCATGTGGTCAGTCATGTGTGGGTAGAGCTTCCAGAATCTCGAGATTTCTGTGACCGCCGCTCCAGTGTTAGTTCTGCCATCAGCTTCAGGGTTGTTTACCGCGTATTGTGATGCCCCGAGGGTAGGCGTTGGTTGTGTTCAGATGCAGGAAGGTGTAGTGATTGCGTGATAGTTTTGGTCTTCAGAAGTGTATGGAGAGATAGCAGTTGAGGCTAAGAGGGTAGGGGTATCTCTTGCGAGTTGTCCTAGGGTGTGGTGTTCCTATGTAGTTCTGTAATAAGTTCTCTTCTACCAGTGAAAGATATGTTGTAATTGGAGTTTAGATCGCTTGTGGAAGTTGGCGTGACTATTGCGATGGTGGATGCGAGATTGGCAATTGATTTGAGTGTTAGATGGTTTGGGTCATATAAGCTTATGAAGAATTTAGTTGAATCCCACCACAACATGGTGCCAGTGATAATGTGTAGGCATAGTCTTGTTTGTCTTGATCCTTGGCTTTAAGGCAAGTGGGGGAGTTCTTTATTGATAAGTGGATTACATTATTATGTGTGGTATTGGTTTCAGTTCGAGGTATATTTGTAAATCAGTTATGACCTGCAGGTATGGGGTTTGGGAATGTCATGAGTAAGGGAAATTTATTCAATATAGGTTCTAATGTACTCTGTTGGGTAATTGGGTTCTATTGAATGAGTTAGTGGAAATTGTAAAAGGTGTAGTGTGTGCAGTGTATGAATTTGCGTGTGGCTTCAAGGGAGTGGATTACTTTCCTAGTATGTCAGTGTGCAAACGGATCAGGTCATTTATGTCTCATTGGTCAGTGTGATTGAGATTTACGTTAGGGGATGTCGAGACTTGTGCTAATCTACATCATCACGGATTCTACATATCGGTATCAAGAAGGTGAAGGTAATGGCTTCAGATTCTCATGAAGTCTCTTCAGGGTAAGTTTTTCTAATGTGGTGCATTTGGGGATAATTGAGGGAGTATTTAGTCGTTTATAAGCCTTAGACGGTATATGTTTGTGCTTGGGTCGCATGTGGTGAGTCTGGGTTGCAAATTTGTGGTATTATGTCAGGAAGAAATATCAATTTGAAGGTAAGTCAGGAGAAACTTGGGTAAATAGAGCAACTTGGTAGTAGGCCGGATCGACATGGTAGGGGATATGATTAGTTCTTTGGGGTGATTTTTAGCAATGCCCTTGGATTGTTTGTGTCATGCGTAGTTGGTTGAGATAGAAGAGTTCAGTCCTGATGGTTTGGTGTTGTGCAAATGGGATTTCGGATAGTTCTTGGTAGTTTCCACCGCGGTTAAGGGTGCATATTTTCTTATGGCGTGTGGTGAATATGTTTCTAAAGGGGATCTAATGGAAGTTCTTGTCTAGTTGGGTACGTAGTTGCTTATGGCTCAGAAGGGACCATGGAGTTCCCATGTTTTCCTAGGTTGGCATGGCGTGTGCGGTATGTTGGGTGGAGTTGAGATTTGCATATGTGAAGTCACAGTTGGGTTCTGGAAGGAAGGTCATAAATTCTTCGGCAACATGGAAATTCAGATGACTAGGTAGATGATGTCACCAATCAGTGCGACTTTTCAGAAAGAGCAATGTGTTTGAGTTAAGGGCACTTCATTGGTATCGCGGCGCCCTATGATCAGATCGACTGTTGATATTCAAGGTTGCTTGATGAACGAAAGAATTATAGGGGGTATTCCACATGGAATGAGTGAGTATTTGGGATGTGTTATGAGTTCGAACGGTGGAGTTGTGATCAGATATGGTAATCCGTACGTTTCATGGATTGCGAGACTGAGAGTTCTCATAAACAGGATATTTTGTGGAAGTGAACTGTGAATAGGTGAGCTGAGCTAGTCAGATGTTAGTATGTACCATGATTCTATCATTATGAACTTTTCGGTAAGTTGTCTACCTGTTGTGGGTGATCAGAGTTAATTTAGGGCTACTCGTAGGCTAGTATGGGTCCGTGTTCGGCACCGGGTCAGAATTGTTGGCTCTGCATTTCTATTGTTGAGAAATGTACATTCGATTGTGATTGAGCTTATTCATGTTCTAGAGTGATCTATGAGTTACCCTTCGGTGTTGCGAGGAGTGGTGATTATTGGTTATATGCACATACGGTGCGGTTCTCATTGGGTGTTATAGCTAGATTTGAGTAAGGTAAGTAATTGGGTGTTGCGGGATTGAGACATGTTGGTTATATACCTTCTGTTTCGGGTGGCATGGTATCGTCCGGTTTTCCCCTTGGTTATGGCAATGCACTTTGAGTACTTGATGTCTAATTTCGAATGGTTATTGATTTTTGGGCTAGGTGTCTTGAAATATTCCAAGTGGACAAGCGGTTGGGTGAGATCGCGCAGTGTGGCGGAGTTATGTAGGGGTATGACCTTTGGTATCGGGTTCATGTGTTTTTGATTTTTTGGTGTGTGCCAGGATATTGGTATGATATGGTGATGGTAATTGTTAATGGAAGGATGGTCCTCTCGTGTGGATCTTTTATATAATTTGATTGCATTGGGAAGTTGCTGTTAAGTGCACAAGTTGCACAGGTTTTGGCTTCGAATTGTATCGAGGTCTCATGTCTTCAGGGTGGTTGTGATGGATGAGAGGAGGTCATTGGAACTAGAATGAATATTTTTGGAAGTTTCTACAGCATAACTGAAAGGATAATATCGGGAGTCGGTTCGAAATCTGCTATAATTCCTGTTTGGGAAGGGGGAGTTTCATGTATGGTTGATCGGACGAATGGTTGCTAGTTCTATGTGCTTCTTTCATCATCGGCAGTGTATGGAAGTGTTAGAGCGATGCATTTCTTGATAAGAGGTGGTGTACTGGTATTGGGTTGTTCTGAGCAATTGTTGAGGTTAAGAGTAGTGGTATGAGAGTTGGGTCACGTGGTGTATTATGTGATTTCATCTGGGGTACGAATATGGCTTTGATTTAGCATGTTCAGTTTATAATTATGGAAATTTTGATCTTGCATATCATTTCAGAAGTGGGAATTTGGTTCTAAGGTTATGGGCTAGGATTTGGATTTTGAAATTTCAGCGATATTGTGCTATTGGACCTATATGAGATATGGTGACGTGGGATCACCCCCGGGTATGTGCATGGTAAGCTACGTAACAGTTTGATAGTGTTGGGAAACAACTCTTGGCACGTTCGAAGACGAGCGTATGTTTAAGTGGGGGAGTATGTAACAACCCGGCCGGCCGTTCCAAGAATTTAGTCCCGTTTCCCCCGTTTTTGCTTCATGTTACGAGGTTCAGCTTCATTTATGTGTGTTGGGTAGGTTGGTTCGGGTTCATAGTGGTCATGGTGAACATTGAGGCAATTAACCTCTCAAGGTAGCCTAATAGTTGAGAAAGTCAATTGAGAGTTGACTTATTGGTAAACGACTTCGGAATGCGGATTTTATCGCTCGGATAGCTTCGTTAGGTGGCTTGGGAGTGCGTTCGGGATATTTTGTGATGTCCGGAGTAGAATTAGGCTTGAATTGGCGAAAGTTAGTTTTTGGCGATTTCCTGTCGACAGTGCAAAATAGGCTATCGGGGTCGGAATGGAATTCTGGAAGTTGGAACTTTCGTAATGTCATTTTGGATATGTCTGCAAAATTTCAGGTTAATCAGAGGTGTTTTGGTTGGTTTCGGCGTATTTGGCGAATTTAGACGTTTCAAAATCTTTAGGTTTGAATATGATGTAAATTTGGTGTTTACGTGATGTTTTTGGTGTTTTGAGGGCTCGAATAAGTTTGAATGATGTTATGGGATATGTTGCTATGTTTGGTTGAGGTCCCGAGGGCCTCGGGTGGGTTTCGGGTGGTTAACGTACCAACTTTTGGCTTGAATTCTGGACAGATTGCTCCTGGTGTAAGGTTCTGGTTTCCTTCTACGCGATTGCGTGAGGATATTTGCGATCACGTAGGGTTAATTGGTGCGTGAGGATGTTTTTGGTGTTTTGGTCTTGTTTGCGATCGCGTAGAGTTAAAGGGGCGCGTGGGTGAGTTGAGCTTTGTTAATCGCGATCGCGTGCAAGGGTTTGTGATCGCGTGGGTTTAAGTCTTGATGTATCGCGATCGCGTGAGGTTGTCTGCGATCGCGTAAGGTAAACTTGTGGGGCAGCAAGTTTGTTCTTCGCGATCGTGTGCCAAAGTTTGCGATCGCGGTAAAGGAATTATTTTAGCTCGGCCGAATGTTTAAAAGGCCTGTTGTGCGAGATTAGCTCATATTCTCCCCATTGTTGCATGCGCACTTGAGAGATTTTGAAAGTAAATTGAAGCGGGGTCAAGGGAAATCATCTGGAGGTAAGAATTTCAACTTCATAACACGCTTCTATGTCAATTCTTAAGTGATTAAACCACAAAAATTCTGGAAATTTAGCCAAAAATTGAGGAAGAACGGTGCATGGGAAATTGACTTTTCTTTTGAGGATTTGAGTGGGCATTTGTGGTCCGATTTTGGTGTTCTTGGTATGTATAGAATTATGGGAGGACAAGGATTCCAAGGATGTAAAAATTATTGAATTTAGAGATGTGGGCCCGGGACTCGGGTTTGGCCGAATTTCGAGATTTTTGATTTAATTGATAATTTTCGATTGGGTTGTGTTCCTTGAGTATATATTAATGATGTTGAACTGGTTTTGGCTAGATTCGCAGCAATCAGGAGCCAATTTGAGGGGAAAAGGCATAGCGGACTAGTGTCGCAGCCCGGTAGAGGTAAGTAATGGTCTTAAATCTTGTCCTGAGGGTATGGAACCCCGGACTGCATTGTTTTTTCACTGAATTTGGAATGGCGCACATGTCGGATGATGAATATGTGGCGCGTACTGATTTTTGGATTGGACTAGGTCCTCTCCGCGGCAACTAATGAGTTGTATATTTACTCAAAATCTTATGTTAAATTATGTTCTAAAGATTTGTGAAATATTTGGGGTGTAAGTCGTGTTTGGGGCCTCGTGCCGATCTGTTTAAACCCCTTTCAGGGCGTTTTACTGCTATTTTCCTCACTACCTGTTGATGATTTTACTCAGCATCATTGTGCATACTGTTTGATTTGAAACTCAGCCTGATTTACACTACATGAGCATTAAAATGATGTTTTTGGGTTGAGTACCCCGTTCTATTACTTCGCCCGAGGGTTTTTTCGAGTGGTTCCACCGAGTGTGGCCGAAGGCCAAGAGTGATGGTGAGGTGCTGAGTGATATTAGCGCTTGGGAAGAAGGATCCCCTTCGGAGTCTGTACACACCCCCAGTGAGGGCACCGAGTGCGAGTGATTGAATGATTGGGAGGCATGAGTGGTTGTGAGGTGCTGAGTGATTATGAGGTGCTGAGGGATGGGGAGGCATGACCGAGGGGCTGATTATGAAACATATTTTTTTCTCGAGGGGCTACTTATGATTTTACTACATTCATTTTCATACAAAATCCTTGTTTTAAAGTTGTTAAAAATGTGCATTGTTTTAAGGACTTTTGTGAAGTTGATTTCTAAGGCATGACGATTTCGTATATCTATGTATACTATTGGAAAGTAAGGTTGTGTATATTGTGACTTGATGACATCGATTTTTATGTGATTCCTTGCTACTTAGACTTGATTTATTTCCATTACTACTTAGTTGGCGTACTCACATTGCTCCCTGCACCTCTGTGTGCAGATTCAGGAGCAGATATCGAGCGTTAGCTTTTATACATATATCGCAGCGCAGTCGGATCGTGGGGATATAGAGGTGGTTGTTCAGCGTTCGCAGCATCTCTGCTTTCCCTTCCTATTGTATTTAGCTTTGATTCGGAGTTTTGTATCATAATACTTTATTTTGGCTTATTTCACTAGATGCTCATGACATGTTGGCTCCGGGTTTTGGGGATGGCAGTACTGTATATAAAATTTGCCTATTATATTAAGAACTTTCTGTATATTGTTATGAATTGCTTGAAACTGAAATGGGATTTTCAAAAGGAAATGTGAACTCGCAGTAGTCGGCTAGCCTAGTTCCACGATAGGCTCCATCACGGCCAGTTAGGATTTGGGGATGTGACAGTAGATTTAGCTTTGTGCTATTTTATTATTATGTTACTAATGCCATATTTAAATATTTGTGTTAACATTGAGCTATTTTTATGCATGTCAAGATAGAGTGCGGTGGGGAGTATATTAATTAGGTTTAGACACATTTTAAGGTCTATTACTAAAAAATAATAATAATTCTAAGCGAGGAAGAGATGCGGGTTACAGATTAATTCAAAATTGTTGCAAGAAGTAAAAGAGTGATACAAAAAAAAATGTGAGGGAGAGAGATGAATCATGAAATAATTTAAGACTTGTGGCAATAAGTAATAATAATAAAATTATATAAATAAATATCACGGATATGAAAGAGACTAATAAAAGAAATACTCTAAAACACTAGAAAATTTAGATGTACTTTACATATTAGCCCATGTGTTCGTATCCGAACCTTGGATTGATATGCTTAAATAATAAAATGATCATATGCACATTCCACGTCTCGATACCTTTAGATTTAAAATAATTATGTTATAACCATGTGTACATTCCGTATCTTGATTTAACATTTAATTTCAAAGAAGTACCTTGTGTGCGTTCTGCATCTTGGTGAACCCAATTAATACAATACAATAATTAATTAAACTGTAGTAGGCAAACCATAATCAATAAAATATAAGAATATCCAAGAATTGATTTAAGCCGGACATTAATCAATAAAAGCGACCGTGCTAGAACCACGGGACTCGAGGGGTGCCTTACACCTTCCCCTCGGTCAACAGAATTCCTTACTCGGTCTTCTGTTTTCGTAGACTATAAATTAAGACTCAAACCTTCCTTTTGATAAGGGGTTCAAAAATAAAAGGTGAATTGGAATACCAAAACTCAATTCCAAGTAGCGACTCTAAATAATAAATAATCCCTTTTCAAAACGTCACTTTAATTGAAAAAACTCTTCTAACTCAACCTCGTAAAAGGGGTGTGTGGCAAAAATAGGTGTGACAGCTTTGGCGACTCTGCTGGGGACAATTAATAACAATTCGAGCTTGTGATTGGAAGCCTAATGTGCTAATGTTGCTTATTTACCGCTTTAATATTTATTTGAACTGTGATATAAACTGTATCCTCTCTTGCACCCCTCTGAGTCTTCTTATAGGTAGTTATGTTGTGTTTGCCTACCAACATCACAAAAAATTTTGTCTTGAGATAAAGTCAGTTGGCCTACCAGCTTCTGGTGAAGGATTTAGTCAGATATGATTAGGCGGGAGAGCCGTTAGCTAGCCAGTGTTGTTCTACTACTAGTGATGTTTGACGCTCCTCGGCTCGGGTTGTCCGCCCGGGTAAGCCAGGTCTAGATACCATCTCCTTTAAGATTTGAAAACTTAGAAGAACAAGCCACAAGCAATGAATATCCCTAGTATGCTACGTTTTATTTGCATCATCTGCATTGGACTTAGCGAAACTCGGCACAGGGGCCGGGTCCGTCTAGGACAGGTACCTATTTTTCGGACCAACATGTTCATATTTATGTGCTATATGTAACATTATTTGGTAGGCTTCGTTCAAATTTTGACCCGCTTTAGGATAGATCAATTAAATAGATGAGAGAGAAAGAGAAAATTTCCTCCAAGTTTTCACAAAATATTTTTTTTGAAAAAACAATTTTTTAAGGGTTCTAGTATGAAAAAGCACAATTTTCAAAATATTTTTTATTAACCGAACTACGCGGGTTTGATTCTCACCGGATGTGAGATACGTAGGCAACCTTCATCAAGTTCAACCCCATATTTTTAAAAAAAAATAATAAAATAAAAAAATATATACAAATATAAAAAAATCAATAAAAAAAAGTGTGTATGGTCTATTATTATTATTATTGTTATTATTATTATTATTATTATTATTATTATTATTATTCTCTTTAGTCAAAAAAAAAAATATAATAATATAGTCACTTTGTTAGATTTTCTCTTTCGACCAGTTTTGCCTATGTGCACGGTCCTTTTGTCGAAGTAGCCTTAAAACCTTCCTCGAAAATGTAAAATGGTCATTTTAACAAAAGTGGTCAGTTTTTTATGTTCACTTATTTTTATAAAAAAAAATAGTCATTTTGAGCCTTCTTTTCTTTCACATAATTATTTTACTAATTTAACCATTTTGTTAGTCCCACAATTTGGTTTTTGTTGTTATTTTTTATAGAGACAAAACGCGAGAAATTGGATTTTTCGTGTCAATAATATATTTGATTAAAAACTAATCATGTGTCTGGATAAATAGGTACACCATGAGTGGGGAAAGTGGTGAATATGAAAAGAGGCCCAGGTCAGAAGGAATACCAGATTTTCTTATTGTTGATCAGATACCACAATTGTTGTGGGATTGATGGAGAGATTTTAAGGAATATGAGTGAAACCAGATAAAAAGAAGTATTTGGGACATTTGGTTCACATGATGACGATCAAACCTAGGAGGGATGTGATCGAAGCTTTGATTCAGCATTGGGATCTTGAAAATAATGTGTTCCATTTTACTGACCGTGAAATGACTCCGACCTTGGAGGAAATCGCCCATTTTCAGGGGTGGGGCCGCAATCTTCACCGCCAAAGACTCATTGTACCAAAAAATGTGAATGAGGATAAGTTTCTGAAGCTCCTGAACATAAATTATGGAGAGTATGAAGGTTTAGGAGGCAAGTGGGTTAAGTTGGGATTTTTGTTTCGCATGTACGACCTAGAATGCAATTTTGAAAGGAATGTGGGAAAATTAAAATCGAAGGAAGACAAGGAAATATGGAAGATACACAGGAGGTTTGCATTTATGGTTGCTTTTTTGGGGCATGTAGTTTTTCCGGAAAGGGAAGGACGCATTGACTTCCGTTTGGCAGGTGTAGTTGTGGCTCTAACCTCAAAAGGGGATGATTATACTTTGGTCCCTACAATTATTTCTTCCATTTTTCATGCTTTAACTAGTTGTAAATTGGGCGCACGAAACTCTTATGGCTGCAACATTTTGTTACAGATGTGGTTTTTGGAGCATTGTTATCGTCATCCTACTATCACTAATTTAGTGAACTCTGGTCCAATCGCACTTATGATCACCAAAAAACAATTGACAAATGTGACTTGCCAGAAGGAATTGCTGCCTGGAAAAAGCTGCTTCTTACTTTGTCAGCCAAACGAATCACTTGGAACTACGATTGGTTTTCCTCTAAAGAGGTCATTTGTAAGTCTGCATATCATTCTTATTTGGTACTTATAGGATTGGATGGTGTTCATACCTATGCTCCACTTCGGGTGATGCGCCAGTTTGCATGACTACAAGAGGTGTCGCCAGTACGAGATATGAGCAAGTTCTGTTATGATTTTGGTAAAGATCAACCTCATGACGAAGAAGAAATTATGAAAATCTAGTATGCAAGTAAAGTCTCAGAGTTGAATGAGATAGTAGAAGATCGAGATCGTGGAGAGGTGATCCCTGAGTATATTACTTGGTTTCATGATCCTTCATCATTTAGAGATAGGACTGAGGGGCAGAACATGAGTACAAATGATCAAAGAACTATAGAAAAGATGAAAGAGGAATTGGAGCACGCTCAGATGACCATAGCCAAACAACAAGCCCAGCAACAATCCGGAGTCGCTCAGATCCATTTAAGTATTGAGAAAGATTATAAATCTACCTTAGGGATCATGGATAAAGATTTAAAGCATGCTAAGAATGAGGCAGCCCGCTTAGAAGAAGAACTGGCAAACACGTTTGGTTCAGTTAGAAGAGTTGAGGCGAACAAAAATAAGTTGCAAGAAGACTTGAGTATCATCGAAGAGGATGCGCACCAACAACAACTAGATTTTGATCAGCAGAAAGAACAGTTTGAAAGAGAAAGGGCACACTGGATACGCTCAAAGGGTCAGATTTATGCACAATTGGAAGAAATAAGAAGGCAGAAGAGAGGTTATCAACACGCAGATTTTGAGGCAGAGCGGCGTCAATCGATGATTGAGAGAGGTGTGTTAAACCATCGCATTGAAGAATATGAGAGACTTGAGGCTCAGATGAGGCACGCCCTCAATACTACCCAGATGTGGTTGCAGAATTGTCACATGAATATGGGGCAAGCCAGAGAGCAGGTACTTCGATTGGCAGAGAAAGCAGCATATATTCATGATGATCATCGCCATCTAAGCAATGAGGAATTTGGTCAACAGGCACGTACCGTCGTCCCACAGTTGCTAGCGGTGTTTCAAAATTTGTACGAGACTTTGGGGAGAGAGTGGAGGCCAAGAGATACAGATCATTGATGATATCAGTTTAAGCAAGAAGACCATTGAATATTGGAAACTTTTAGTGCAGTCTATTAGTTCTTAGTTTCATATTTATTTGTCGCATTTTTAATTTTATATTTGGAATCTTTTATTTGTATCAAAGTTTGTTTTATTCCAGTCATGATTTTAAAATCAGTTTGTATATATTTCCTTTTCTCTCATGGTATATAAAAAAAATTGACTGAAAAATATTTTAGTTTGTTTTATTTTTACAAAACAAAATCATCAAAATTATTATCTCCCTCCTAATATACGTAATGGTCTGATTCATACGGCGTCATGATACGTAGGCAATCCCCATCGAATGCGATCATAACCATAATTAATCTGGAAAAAAAAATGAAAAAAGAACACTTTAGGAATAAATAAAAAAAAAGAGAGAGAAAGAAAAGAGAACGCTAAATTCAAGATGAAAATAAACCAATAAGCCGGGATGACGCATGAATCATGTCAAACTCATTCTAGAAATGAAAATGGTATTAGGTGCATGACATATAATGTGTGATTAAAATCTGCAAAATGCCTAACTCTAACACGTTTGTTTGTCATTTAAAGATATAGTTAAACAGAGGTGGTTGATTTGTGGTTTAAACTGGCGACTCACCCTTATAACACGAGATCAAAAGGGAAAAGTAGCATGGCAAACAACAGTGAGAATGAGTCAGGTACTGGTGATATCCATGGACAATTGGTCGAACAAAGTTCGGGACTGGTTGAAGAAGTAAGAGTGTTGAAGCAACAGTTGACAGAGATGTACAAAGCTTGGGCGAATGGACAGGCACCGCCTCCACTACCCATAGGGACTTTGGATAATCTTCATAATGTGTTAGTTGCAATTCAAGTACCCATCTCCCTAACAAGTAACCCATTGTACCAACTTGGATTCAGTCAGATCATTAACCTTCCCACTATCCCCAGTGCTTCCATTCCATGTCCTCCAACCGCACCCCTCAGAAATGACCCACATACTGTACCCATTGTCCCTACTTTCACTGTTCCTTAACCAGCTCTTGCTTAAAAGTCCAACAATGATCTGTAATTGAATGTTCATGATGCTCAACATTACTCTCCAGAACTGACTTTCAAGGTTCAACATTCATACAAGCATACTCCTCAGAATATGTTCCCAGTTGAGATCGAAAAGCCTGACAAGAATACGGAACACGAGGAAATGGCTAGAAAAATGAAGAGCTTGGAACAAACCATGAGAAACATACAGGGTTTGGGAGGCCACAAGAATGTGTCATTTAACGATCTATGCATGTTTCCCCATGTCCATATGCCACCCGGTTTCAAGACCCCCAAGTTTGACAAGTGTGACGGACATGGTGATTATATCGCCCACTTGAAGAGGTATTGTAACCAATTAAGGGGAGTATGAGGCAAAGAAGAATTACTCATGGATTATTTTGGGGAATGTTTGACTGGAATTGATTCAGAATTGTTCATAGATCAAGACATCTCTCACTGGCATGTGTGGAACGACATGGCTCAAGATTTTGTTCAACAAATTCAGTACAATATTGATATAGTGCCAGACCGTTCCTCTCTCGTCAACATAAAGAAGAAACCAACAGAAAGCTTCAGATAATATGCAATCAAGTGGAGAGAGCAGGCTGCTAGGGTCAAACCCCCGATGAAAGAGGCAGAAATGATTGACTATTTTCTCCAAGCTCAGGATCCTGATTACCTCCACTACATGTTGGCCGCCATTGGTAAACCTTTCGCTGAGGCGATTAAGATTGGTGAAATAGTTGAGAATGGCATGAAATCNTTCAGAGAATATGCAATCAAGTGGAGAGAGCAAGCTGCTAGGGTCAAACCCCCGATGAAAGAGGCAGAAATGATTGACTATTTTCTCCAAGCCCAGGATCCTGATTACCTCCATTACATGTTGGCCGCCATTGGTAAACCCTTCACTGAGGCGATTAAGATTGGTGAAATAGTTAAGAATGACATAAAATCGGGAAAAATGGTGAGTCAGGCAACCCTTAAGGCGACCACGCAAGAAATTCAAAGAGGGTCAGGCAGTTTCGGAACCGGAAAAAGAAAGAGGAAGGATCCATGATGACCTCTGGGTTCAGAGAAGTTCAAAGAGAGGTAATTCCTTCTTATGTGCAGTTCCGACAAGGACAATCCAATTCTCCTCAACATTACTATCCACCTCAGGGTCCCCGATACTAAGTTCCTTCACAACAATACACAGTGTTTAATGCTCAGGCTTACGCTAGGCCTCCGAATCACCAGCAATGGCGGGCACCGATCGCACAAGGCCCCCATCAACTTCGCCCGAATTTTCAGGCATCATATAATCCTCATCCCCGGCAAGGATATGTGAGAAAGGAGGATCCAAAGAAAGAGTTCACCCCAATTAGAGAATCGTATACAGGCCTATTTCGAAAGTTGATGCAGCTGAAGTTGATTGAATCTGTCATGCCACGTTATGTGAATCCAAATTCAAAAGGTTTTCACTCAAATGCAAGATGTGAGTATCACTCTAACACCCAGGGTCATAGTACCAAAAATCAAAGAAAGCCATTGAACATTTGATTGAAGCAAAGGCAATTATGGTAACAAACAATGAGGATACTCCTAATATCACAAACAATCCACTCCCAACTCATGATAATACACATTTTATTAGGATGATTTGTGATGATCGGGATTATAAGTAGTTTGGCAAGACAGAGATGGTTGTTGGAACCATAGGACAAGAACCAAAACTGATAGTAAGCCCGCCGCAGTTGGCACAATTGATTGTGAAAGGTGCGAGTTCAAGTTTGAACTTGGCAGGTTCTGGAAAAACGATTCTCTATGTTCCTAGATGCACAAGAAAGGTTGAGGTTGAATTGGGTGGGTCAAAGCTTTACATATCCGGGGCATTCAGAAGATCGTTTCGAATAATATTTTCAGAAATATAGCAGAGCCAGTTGTGATCCGACTTGTTGCACAACTCCCAATGAAAAACACAAAAACTATTCCCTGGAATTATAGCAAAATTGTCATGACATACAAAGGAAAAGAGATAGTTGAAGAAGCAGATGAAATGGGGGGCTTGACCCGCTCTGGAAGGTGTTATTCACCAGAGGAATTGAGAAAAGCTAAGCAAGCCAGGGAAAGTCACTTGCCAGTGGAATAACACGTTGTAGAAAAAGAAGCGGAGGAATTCCTTAAGAAGATGAAAATGCAAGACTACTCAATCATTGACCAACTAAGGAAAACGCCTGCTCAGATTTCTTTTTTATCTCTGCTTTTCCACTCAGAAGAACATTGCCATGTGTTGATCAAAAATCTGAACGAGGCATATGTCTCAGAAACGACAACGGTGAGTCAGCTGGAAAAAATGGCTAAAAGATTCTTTGAAGTGAATAAGATTTCTTTCAGCGATGTTGGTTTGCCTGAGGAAGGGGCTGGGCACAATTGAGCTTTGCATATTATGGTCAAATGTGAAGGGCATTACGTGAAATGAGTCATTATTGACGGAGGCTCAAGTGTAGATGTATGCCCTCTTTCTACTCTACAAGAGCTGAACATTGACACTGACATAATTTGAACTAGTAATGCCAGCATAAGAGCTTTTGATGGTTCAAGAAGAGACACTATTGGGGAAATCGAACTCACCATGACAATCGGTCCGGTTGATTTTAACGCTGTCTTTCAAGTGTTGGATATGAAAACATCCTATAATTTTCTTCTAGGAAGGTCGTGGATCCATATAGCTAGAGTTGTACCATCCACCCTAAATCAAATGGTCAAATTCGAGTATGATAGGCAAGAAATTGTTGTTCATGGGGAAGACGACTCATCATTCTATAAAGACCCGTCCATTCCATGTATAGAGGCAAAGGAAGGATGTGAATCCCTCATATATCAAGCATTTGACGTGATTGAAGTGGACCAAGTGGAAGAAGGAAAACCAATTCAGCATCCCCGTCTATCAGCCACATCTATGATGGTAGCTTCGTTGATGTTAAGGAACATTTATGAACCAAGAAAAGGATTAGGATCCTCTCTGCAGGGAGTTGTGAACCCTATTTCTCCATTTACGAAGAAAGATACCTTTGGTTTGGGTTTTAAACCAATGTCGGCTGACATAGATAGAGCCAAGGCCCGCAAAAAGAATGGTTGGAATTTGTCCAAACCAATCCCTCACATTGCCTACTCTTTTGTCAAGCCGCAATTTGAAGAAGTCCAAAATCTTTCTACTCAGGATGACATTGATGAAGTCTGCCACGGTCTCAAGGAGATGTTCTATGAGATCAATATGGTTCAAGTTGCAGAGGGCCCTAGCCGTGAAAGTCTTCAACTGATTGGTCCACATACCTCGCTCAACAACTGGGAAGCAACTCCTCTTCCCATCAGGAAGAAGTCTTGGTAGTCTGTTTTGTTGCTTTTTCTGTATTTGGATTATTTTAATGGTTGTAATCCAGATATTTTAGTTTAATTGCTTTGCTGTGATGTAAATCCTTCTATCCTTTCAAATTCAATGAAATGAAGTTCCAGTTTCATAGTAAAATTCTGTCTTTTTCATTTCCCTAATTTTTGTTAATTTCTTATCATTTTCAGTTTTGTTAATGCTGACTTTAAGAACATGGAATGCACGGGGAATTCATGCCCAGGTCTTAAAAATCTTTCTAATCTCGAAATAATGAATCAAGAAGTTGAGTATGATGAAGATGAGGCTTTAAAAGAAGGGAATTGGATCAATTTGAGAATAAGCTTAAGCCGTTAAATGAAATTGAGGCAATTAACCTGGGAAGTCCTGAAGAAACCATAGAAACAAAAATAAGCATTCATACTGAACAAAAAACAACAGATGCCATTATTTAAGTTTTGTTCGAGTACAAAGATATATTTGCTTGGTCTTATGATGACATGCCGGGTTTGAGTGCCGATTTAGTGGTTCATAAGCTTCCCATATATCCTAATTTTCCACCAATCTAGCAAAAACAAAGGAAGTTTAAGACAGACACGAGTGATAAGATTAAAGAAGAAATCATGAAGAACTAAATGCAAATGTGATCAGGGTCGTCAGATATACCACATGGTTAGCAAATGTTGTGCCAGTGCCAAAGAAGGATGGGAATATCAGAGTTGACTATAGGGATTTAAATAAGCAAGCCAAAAAAACAAATTTCCCTTACCCAACATTCATATCCTTGTTGACAATTGTGCTAAACATGAGATCCAATCTTTTGTGGATTGTTATGCCGGATATCACCAAATTCTGATGGATGAAGAAGATGTAGAAAAGACCGCCTTCACCACTCCATGGGGAACATATTGTTATAGAGTCATGCCATTTGGTTTGAAAAATGCAGGGGAAACATACATGAGGGCCATGACTACCATATTCCATGACATGATGCACAAAGAGATTGAAGTGTACATTGATGATGTGATCATTAAGTCCAGAACACAATATGACCACGTGCAAGACTTGGAAAAGTTCTTTAAAAGGCTACGAAGGTACAATCTCAAAATCAATCCGGCCAAATATGCATTTAGAGTTCTTTCTGGGAAGCTTTTGGGTTTTATATTTAGTCGAAGAGGCATTGAGTTAGATCCCTCAAAGATAAATACCATTCGAGAGCTTCCTGCCCCAAAGAATAAAAAAGAAGTCATGAGTTTACTCGGGAGGTTGAACTACATCGGTATATTCATCGTGCAGCTTACAACCACATGTGAGCCTATTTTTAAGTTGTTAAAAAAGAACGCAGCTATCAAGTGGACAGATGAGTGCCAAGAAGCTTTTGATAAGATCAAAGAATATTTGTCAAATACCCCTGTTTTGGTCTCGCCGGAACCTGGTAGGCCTCTGTTTTTATATCTGTCAGTAATGGATAGTTCTTTTGGTTGTGTTCTGGGTCAACATGATGCCACAGGCAAAAAGGAACAAGCAATCTATTATTTGAGCAAAAAGTTCACCACTTATGAGGCAAAATACACTATTTTGGAAAGGACATGTTGTGCCTTAACTTGGGTCGCCCAAAATCTTAGGTATTATCTCTTGGCTTATACAACTTACCTCATATACCCAATGGATCCCCTGAACTACATCTTTCAGAAGCCGATGCCAGCATGCAGATTGGCAAAATGGCAAATCTTGCTCACAGAGTTTGATATTGTTTATGTCACTCGTACAGGCATGAAGGCACAAGCTTTGGCTGATCATTTGGAAGAAAACTCGGTTGATGATGAGTATGAATCATTGAACACATACTTCCCAGATGAAAAGGTTAATTTATTTGAAGCAGTAGTCCCAGATGACAGTCAAGTTTGGAAACTATAATTTGATGGGGCGGTCAACATCAAAGGCGTAGGGATTGGGGAAATTCTTGTATCACCTACGGGGCAACATTACCCTGCCACAGTGAGACTTTGTTTCTTCTATACAAACAACACGGCAAAATATGAAGCTTGCATCATGGGTCTGAACATGGCAATAAATCTAAATGTGCACGAACTGTTGGTGATGGGAGATTCAGATTTGCTTATTCGGCAGGCTCAAGGTTATTGGGAGACTCGAGATATCAAGCTCATTCCATACAGACAATGTGTGGAAGATCTTAGTAAAAGGTTCAAGTCCATCGAGTTCAGGTACATTCCCAGGTTTCACAATGAATTGGCTGATGCCTTAGCCACCCTGGCCTCAATGCTTCCATATCCGGGTAATACTCACATTGACCCATTGGAAATTCAAATTCGGAATCAACATGGTTATTGCAATACAATTGAAGTAGAACCAGATGGTGAACCATGGTACCGTGATATTAAACAGTATATGAAAACAAGAGAATATCTGGAACACGCTAATAGGGATAAAAAGAGAACTATTAGGCGACTCCCTAATGGTTTCTTTTTGAGTGGGGAAATCCTATACAAAAGAACTCCGGATTTGAATTTGTTGAGATGTGTGTATGCCAAAGAAGCGGAGATGATTATGAATGAGGTGAATTCAGGAGTTTTTGGTCCGCACATGAATGGGTATATTTTAGCAAAGAAAATCCTTCGGGCAGGATATTACTGGCTTACTATGGAGCGAGATTGCTTTCGTTTTATCCACAAGTGCCAACAGTGTAAGATTCACAGTGATTTGATCCACTCGCCTCCTTCAGAATTATATCCTATGTCGGCTCCTTGGCCTTTTGTTGCTTGGGGAATGGACGTCATCGGTCCAATCGAGCCAAAAGATTTAAATGGGCACAAATTCATCTTGGTTGCAATTGATTACTTCACCAAATGGATAGAATCTATTACATTGAAGGAAGTCACCAAGAAAGCAGTAGTAAACTTTGTTCACTCCAACATCATCTGTCGTTTCGGTATTCCAAAACCAATTATCATAGATAATGTTGCCAATTTGAATAGTCATCTAATGAAGGAGGTATGCGAACAATTTAAAATTGAGCATCGCAATTCTACTCCTTACCGGCCCAAAGCTAATGGAACTGTTGAAGTTGCGAACAAGAACGTCAAGAAGATTCTTAGGAATATGGTCCAAATGTCTATACAATGGCACGAGAAATTGTTGTTTGCTCTTTTGGGATACCGGACAACTGTCCATACATCAGTTGGCGCACTGAAGCATTCATACCTGCGGAAGTTGAGATTCCCTCTCTCTGAATCATTGTTGAAGCAGGAATTGAGGACACTGAATGGGTCAAGTCCCGGCTAGAACAGTTGAGTTTAATTGATGAAAAGCGTTTGGCGGCAGTTTGTTTTGGACAGTTATACCAACAAAGAATGGCACGCGCTTACAATAAGAAAGTGCGCCCAAGACAATTTGAGGTAGGACAACTTGTTTTGAAACGTATCTTTCCGCACTAGAAAGAAGCCAAAGGAAAGTTCGCCCCGAATTGGCAAGGTCCTTACCTCGTCAAGAAAGTATTGTCAAAAGGAGCTCTACATTTGGCATATATAGAAGAAAATGTGACTGATATATCTTTCAACGCAGATGCGGTCAAGAGATACTATGTCTAACATGACTCTATTGGGGCCTTTTTTATACTTAGCATTCTCAGGTTGGGATGACGAAAGGCTATCATTCTTGCTACCCAAACACTGGTCAACCCTAGTTAGCCCTTCGAAGCCTTGTTTTTATTATTTCTTTTTTTTCCCCTCATTTCGAAGCAATGTACATAATCTTTTAAAAAAATATGAAAAAAAAAAAAGAAAAAAAAAAGCAAAAAAAAATCATGAAAACAAGTTCATGTTAGTTGAACTACGTCCGATCTGATTTCGAAAGGATACGTAGGCAGCCTCACTCTGGGGTTCGGTCACACCAAAACAAAAAAGCACATTTCCCCAATACTCAAAGAAACTGGGGAATGATTTTATTTTATTTTTGATGGTTTTTCCATCAAAATTGTTCTAGAAGTTGTAATTCAGTTGAATAGCTCTTTTTACCTTTACTTGCTAAGACCTTCTGATCAACTTTTGAGAATGCTAAGTCAGTATACTACGGGTCATGCCTCAACCATTGTAAAGAGAGAAAAATAAATGAGAGAGTCTTATTGGTGAAAACCCTCATGGGCACTATAAGGCAATGGTTAGTTGAGAGAAAGACAAATGAGAGAGGTCAGTTGATGAAAACCCACAAAGAGCATCATTGATCGATTCAGGTCTTCATATACCCCCGCACAAGCATGCTTAAGATAAAGAACTCAGTTTCGAAGTGAAGTTTACAACATATTTCGAGAATTAGACGGTTCAGATGGATCGGGCATCCAGTCCAAAGTGCATGTCATGTTCATTGAAGTCAGCATATTCCTCCAGATAAGTCCTTTTTATTTTCTTTTCTTTCCCTTGAAAGGGACGCTTCTTGATTATGTTTTAATACCTATTAGTTCATAATTTCTAAATTTTAACCCGATTCCGAGACGTGGGCACGGGGTACTTTTTGGGCAATTTTCTAAATTTCGCGTCTTAGCTTCGAATTTATTAGTTGAACTAGTTGCTGGTAGTATTATTTACACGATGCTATTGCTTTGATTAGATTTGGGCCATTGGGAGTCGGATACTCATGGAAAGAACGTGATTTCAAGTTTGATTTGAGTGGTTGAGGTAAGTATCTTGTCTAACCTTGTGTGGGGGAATTATCCTTTAGGGTTTGGGTCTTATATGTTGTTTTTAGTCCGTGTACGCGAGGTGACGAGTGCATGCTTGGACTTATTTGTGGAAACTTGACCCTTTAGGAAATCTTAGATACTTATATTCGCCGAGTATGAAATGTCCTTAGCATGACTTAATTTCCTAAATTCTAGTTTCATCTTTATTTGCTTAAATGTGGAAGTTCTTACTTTTGGATTTACTTCTATTGCCTATTTGACTCCTAATCGACTTATCTGAAGGTTTTATTTCCTTTTACTCCCATGATATGTATTCTTAACTGTTTATCTCTAATTGTAATTATCTTCATCTCATTCTAGAATGGTTTGGTCTTGACTGAGGTTATGATTATTTGAACGTGTTTGTCCCTAAATGAAATAGTTGAATACCCTTGAAACTACCGACCTTAAAGAAAGTTTAGATAGACTATACTTAGTTGTCTTGCCCGTAAATAGAGTTATCGGATTTGTGTTAATTTCTTATTGTTAACCCGTGTAATTAGGTGCGGCTGTTACATGCTATTTTCCTTCCTGGTTGAGTGATTCTTAATATTCCTAGCTCTCCTTATTATGTTTATCTCTCGTGAACTAGTTTTGCCTATCTTGTGGTCGATGGTTCTTGAGTTGATGTATTAATTGTATCTTGAACTGTTGCCATTGTTGTTGTTGTACTTTTTGTGGTGATGCACGAGGTTTCTGCCGTGCGATTGTTGATATGGGGATTTGCACGAGGTTCCCGTCGTGCCGTGTTTACTATTGATATTGCACATGCAGCGTGATAAGGCGGGATATGAGATTGAGGGTTGCGCATGTGTCGAGACAAGGTGGTAACATGCTTATGCACGTGTGGCGAAACAAGGCGGGCATATACTTTACTATTGCACACATGGACGGATAAGGTGGGCTATGTTAGGGATTGTTTGTGATACTTGTGTTGGCCTGGGGGCATTCCTTGTTGTTTATATTGTTTACTAGAACATTTACTCTGTGAGTTTATTCGCGTGGAGACTTGTGAGATGAAAATGTGCATGTTGCCCTTTTTCTTCCCTTATGTTTATTGGTTGTTGAAAATCATGTTAGGACACCTGCACAAGCATACACGTAGTTAAGTACTACTAATGTATTTAGGGCTCCTTGTTATTATCAAGTATAGATACTCTTGAATTTCTTACCGTATGGGTGGAAATGACCCAATTGGCACGTGAGTCGTCCGTGCAGTTAGTACTCGAATGAGGGCGCAAGATGCCAAGTGTTAGGGATCGAATGTTGGGACCCATAAATGGTGATATGTTAGAGGTTCAGAACCTCGTGGGGATTACTATGAAATTGATGTAGAAGTGGTTTAATTCGTTGAGTCATTACATGTACGTGTTGTGTAATAACATGCCGGATTCACTCTCTTGTTAGCTATATTGCGTAGCGTTTATGTGTATATCATTATTTCCCTGATTCCTATATTGATACTTGTTCAGTTTTATTAGACCAGTGGGTGTCTTGTCTAGTACTCGTCACTACTTCACCGAGGTCAATCTTGATACTTACTGGGCACCGTTGTGGTGTGCTCATACTACTCTTCTGCACATTTTTCTGCAGATTCCAGGAGCCGGCTGATTGATTGTTAGCAGCACGGTTGCTGTTGTGGAGACTCAAGGTAAAACCGCTTCAGCGTTCGCGGTTTCGGAGTCACCATATTATATTTTTGTTTCACTGTTGTACTTATTTCTGAACAGTGGTATTTTTAGGAGTGTTAGTGTAAATTTCTTTAAAGCTTATGACTTGTAATTCCGGGTTTTGGGAATATACAATGTGTAAAGAATTACTTATTCAGAAAAATTTTAGATTCTATTTATTATTGTCGTTATTCCATGAATATTAGTCTTACCTAGTCCTTAAGACTAGGTGCCATCACGATACCCAACGGAGGAAAACTTGGGCCGGGACAAGTTGTTATCAGAGCTCTAGTTTCATAGGTGCTATGAGTCATAAGCGAGTTTAGTTGATTCTTGCGGATCGGTACGGAGACGTGTGTACTTATCTTCGAGAGGCTACATTTTTAGTAGGATAACTTCACTTCCTTCATTCCTATCGTGCGAGTTCCTCGATCTTGAAGTTTGAAATTTATCATTCCATTCTCTCGCAGATGGTGAGGATGCGAGCTGCAGACCCTGAGGATGTTACCCCCGGAGTAGATGCCGCCAGGGGCAGAGGTAGAGGTAGAGGCAGAGGCCAAAGAGGGGCACGTACCGCAGCTAGAGCACCTGCCAGAGCAGCCGTTGAGGAGCCGCCAGCAGTTCCAGTTGGGGGGCACGCACTGGAGATGCCTGTTGTTACACCCAGACTTCAGGAGACCTTGGCACAGTTTTGAGATATGATTGGTACCTTGACTCAGGCGGGATTGGTTCCGGGTGCAACAACTACTTCACAAGGCGGGGGAGGAGCTCAGACTCCTAGTGCCCACACTCCAGAGTAGCGATATCATGTTGGGCAAGTTCTAGGTGTCATGGCAGCACGGCCTGGGGTCTCAGTTCCGCCCGTGGTTAGGGCAGCAGCATCTGAGGAGGAGCACCTTAGACTGGAGAGGTACAAGAAGTACCACCCTCCTACCTTCAGTGGATTGGCGACAGATGATGCCCAGAGTTTCCTAGAGGAGTGTCACTGCATTCTTCGTACTATGGGTATTATGGAGACGAGCGGGGTTGCTTTTGTTACGTTCCAGCTCAGGGGAGCAGTTTATCAGTGGTGGCGGTCATATGAGTTGGGTAGCCCGGCCGAGTCAGCTTCACTTTCATGGGGTCAATTTTGAGAGATGTTCTTGAGCGAGTTTGTACCTCAGTCCCTCCGAGATGCATGGCGCGCGGAGTTTGAGCGGTTGTTCCAGGGCACTATGTCAGTATCAGAGTATGCCGTCAGATTTAGTGATTTGGCCAGGAACGCACCTGCTTTGGTTGCTACAGTTAGAGAGCGTGTTCGTAAATTATTTGAGGGCCTTAGGCGTGGTATTCAGTTTAGCACGGCTCGGGATTTAGAGTCGGATGTTTCATTTCAGCAGGTGGTAGGGATTTCTCGCAGAGTTGAGGGCATGCTGGATCATGAGAGAGACTACAGGCGGGACTATGATAGAGATGTCAGGCGGGGCTGTGAGAGGGAGGAAAGACGAGGTCAGGAGAGAGAGGGCAGAGAATGTGAGGAGGCCTCGTGGGCTAGAGAGATATACTGGTCCTTATTATGGAGGCAGGGTACGACACAGTAGAGGTTATGGGTCAGCCAGTTCAATTTGCATTACCCGCTTCACATGGAGTTTCAGGTACTCATGTGTCTTAGAGTACTCGTACTGCACAGTTTTCACAACCACGTCAGCAGAGAGGTTGTTTTGAGTGTGGAGATACCAGCCACAAGGTGAGAGATTTTCCCAGGCTTCGGGCAAATATGTTACAGCAGGGCATTCAGGTGAGTAGAGGGTGCCTAAGAGGGGGAGGCCCGACCCGTTGATGTGTTTCGTATAGTAAGCTGGAGGTAGTTGTGCCAGATGTTATAGTACATGTATGTTTTGGTTTGTTACAGCGGAGCACCATTAGTAATTCACTATAGTTTTGCTGGTCGGGACGAGTTTCCTTTATTTGTTGCTTTATTTATGAGTGAGTTTCATGCTTTGCACTCTATTTCGTGTTTGCTCATGTTGGGAGATTCTATGAGTAGTTGCCCGTGTCTATCGTTGCTTTATTCATCATTAATAGTGGTCAGAATAGAAGTGAGTCCATGTTTTTCATCATGGTGATCTTTATGTGATTTTCCTAAGTATTTTGTTTACGAGCTGTGATTCGATGCTCCATTGAGATGTGAGTTAAGTGAGCGTTATGATTTTTTTTAGCCGATATGAGTTAGCCGGGGATTTCAGTTGGTATGATATATATTCGGCATGTGATATATAGTTGAGGGCGAGACGCTCGTGATCTTTTGTGATTTGATATTGTTGGACCGGTTGAGTACCGCGGTGGAAGTTATATCAGAATGGGATCCTTGTGATTTGTTCGTATGCCTTGATTTTTCCTTGCTATATTGATTTTGTAGGACAGTATTGATAGAGAGTTGTGCCTATTGTATTGTTTAATAGCTCCTTTATATGTATCTATTTTCATATTCAGTCATTTCATTATGTGCTTCTTTAGTTTAACTTGAGGGATGTGTGCCTGGTGGTATTAGTTGTGGCTTGGTGATTCATGTGTCTAATAATGAAGTCTTCGTGTTTATTGCATCATTATCAGTGTTATGTGTCTTGGAAACAGAGTTCTTTCAGATGTGGGGCTAACTGCCAATGCTGAATTGATTTCGGCTATTGTGATCAAAAGTGTTATTCGAGCCTATGTGTAGTGTGCTATATTGTGTGGTTGTACCTTGTGGCTGTAGGCATGAGTTGATGTAGCTGGTTGAGACTGATGCCGGATATGGATTTAGAATCGGGTCTTTTGAAAATGAGTAGAAGGTGAGAAATTGAGGTATGAGTCTTATCGGTAGTAATAGAAAAGCTAAATTACAGTTGTGGTGGTGTCGTCAGTCTCATGTAGATTGGGGTGACTTGGGATCACCCACGGATGTGTGTTGGAAGTGCGCAATCAGTGAATGGATGAGTTCGAGGTGAATCTTGGCACGCTCGAGGACGAACATTTGTTTAAGAGGGGGAGAATGTAACGACCCAGCCGGTTATTTTGATAAATTAAGTTCCGTTCGGCGGAATAAGGTCGTGAACAGCTTCACTTTGTGTATATCGACCTGCGTGCGTGGTTATATTCAGTTACCGGATAATCCGGAGTCGAATTGAAAGGAAAATTTCAATTTTTGAAGCTTAAGTGATGGAAGTTGACTGGAGGTTTGAATTTTAAGTAAACAGCCTCGAATGAGTTTTGGGTGATGCCAATATCTTCGTAAGACGATTTTGGACTTAGGTGCGCGTTCGGAATTTGTTTTGGAGATCTGTATAGTAATTTGAGGTAATTCGGCGAAAGTTAGAATATTGACGATTTCGGCCGATAGGTAAAATTTTGATATCGGACTTGGAATGGGATTCCGAAAGTGGTAGTTGGTTTTTAGTGTCATTAGTGACAGCTGTGTCAAATTTCAGGTCATTCGGACTAGTTTTGATGTGTTTCGGCATCAGTTATGGATTATGCAAATTTCATAAGTTCTTAGGCTCGAATCCATGCATAATTGGCGATTTTGATGTTATGTGATGTGGTTTGAAGGCTCGACTAAGTTTGTATAGAGTTATAGGATTGGTTGGTATGTTTGGTCGAGGTTCGGGGGCCTCGGGTGTGTTTCAGCTGGTTAACGGATTGTTTTTGGGAATTTAAAGTTGCTGACTTGCTGGTTTTTGGAGTTCTAGTGTTATTCCGCACCTGTGGATGGGTAGCCGCAGGTGCGAGGTCGCATGCGCGGAAGGGAAGCCCGCAGATGAGGAATTTGGGGAGCCACGCCTCAGGCGCAGGTGCGAGGTTTTGGCCGCACCTGCGAGCCCGTAGGTGCGTGACCTTAAGCAAAGGTGCGAAGATGTGGGAGTTAGTGATTTTCGCAGGTGCGACTGGTTGGACCGCAGGTGCGGAATGCGCACGTGCGAGAAATGTCCGCAGGTGCGAGGTTTGATGGGCAGAAAAAAGGGGACAGAATCAAGGGTTGTTCATTTTTCACTCCATTTTTGATTTTGAGCTCGGGTGAAGGGGGTTCTTAGATGGATTTTCAGATGGATTTTGAGCTCGAATTTGGTTTTATTTCATTAATCTATTGTGGTTTTCCTCATTTTATCAATGAAATTAAGAGTAAAAGTTTGGAAATGGGAGGAAAAGTTTCCCAATTGAAAATCCGAGATTTGAGTGAGATTTTGACGTCGGTTTTTGATGATTTTTGTTCCAGTGCTCTCATAATTGAGTAGGTGTTCATAATTTGTAAATTTTTACCCGATTCTGAGATGTGGGCCCGGGGCACTTTTTGGGCAATTTTCTAAATTTCGTGTCTTAGCTTCGTATTTATTAGTTAAACTAGTTGTTGGTAGTATTATTTACACGATGTTATTGATTTGATTAGATTCGGGCCATTGGGAGTCGGATACTCGTGGAAAGAGCGTGATTTCAAGTTTGATTTAAGCGGTTCAGGTAAGTATCTTGCCTAACCTTGTTTAGGGGAATTAACCCTTAGGATTTGGGTCTTAGATGTTGTTTGTACTCCGTGTACGCGAGGTGACGAGTGCGTGCTCGGACTTATTTGTGGAAACTTGACCCTTTAGGAAGTCATTGATCCTTATATTCGCCGAGTATGAAATGTCCTTAGTATGACTTAATTTCCTAAATTCTAGTGTCATCTTTATTTGCTTAAATGTGGAAGTTCTTACTTTTGGATTTACTTCTATTGCCTATTTGACTCCTAATCGACTTATCTGAAGGTTTTATTTCCTTTTACTCCCATGATATGTATTCTTAACTGTTTATCTCTAATTGTAATTATCTTCATCTCATTCTAGAATGGTTTGGTCTTGACTGATGTTATGATTATTTTCATGTGTTTGTCCCTAAATGAAATTGTTGAATACCCTTGAAACTACCGACCTTAAAGGAAGTTTATATAGACTATACCTTAGTTGGTTTTCCCGTAAATAGAGTTATCGGATTTGTGTTGATTGCTTGTTGTTAACCCGTGTAATTAGGTGCAGCTGTTACATGCTATTTTTCTTCCGTGTTGAGTGATTCTTAATATGCCTAGATCTCCATATTATGTATATTTCTCGTGAACTAGTTTTTCCTATATTGTGGTCGAAGGTTCATGAGTTGATGTATTAATTGTATCTTGAACTTTTTCCATTGTTGTTGTTATACTTTTTGTGGTGATGCACGAGGTTTCTGCCATGCGGTTATTGATATGGGGATTTGCACGAGGTTTCTGCCGTGCTGTGTTTCCTATTGATATTGCACATGCGGCATAATAAGGCGGAATATGAGATAGAGGGCTGCGCATGTGGCGAGACAAGGTGGGAACATGACTTTGCACGTGTGGCGAAACAAGGCGGGAATATACTTTACTATTGCACACGTGGCGAGACAAGGTGGGCTATGTCAGGGATTGTTTGTGATACTTGTGTTGGCCTGGGGGCATTCCTTGTTGTTGATATTGTGTACTAGAACATTTACTATGTGAGATTATTCGCGTGGAAACTTGTGAGATGAAAATGTGTGTGTTTCCCTTTTTCTTCCCTTATGTTTATTGGTTATTGAAAATCATGTTAGGACACCTGCACAAGCATACACGTAGTAAAGTACTATTAATGGATTTAGGGCTCCTTGTTGTTATCAAGTATAGATACTCTTGTCGTGCTTACCGTATGGGTGGAAACGACACAATTGGCACGTGAGTCGTCCGTGCAGTTAGTACTCTAATGAGGGCGCAAGATGCCAAATGTTAGGGTTCGAATGTTGGGACCCGTAAATGGTGATTTGTCCGAGGTTCGGAACCTCGTGGGGATGACTATGAAATTGATGTAGAAGTGCTTGAAGTTGTTGAGTCATACATGTACGTGTTGTATATTTACATGCCGGATTTGCCTGTGTTCTATTCAGTCTTTGTGTTACTTCATGGTTTACCGTTGTTACTTTTTGTTTTCCTTCTTTATTGAATTCACTGTCTTGTTAGCTATAGCGTAACCTTTATGTGCATATCATTATTTTCCTGATTCCTATATTGATACTTGTTCAGTTTTATTAGACTAGTAGGGTGTCTTGACTAGTCCTCGTCACTACTTCACCGAGGTTAGTCTTGATACTTACTGGGCACCGCTTTGGTGTGCTCATACTACTCTTCTGCCATTTTTTTGCAGATTCCAAGTTTTCGCATAACCGGCTGATTGATTGTTAGCAGCGCGGTTGCTGTTGTGGAGACTCAAGGTAAAATTGCTTCATCGTTCGTGGTTTCAGAGTCGCCATCTTATATTTTTGTTGCACTGTTGTACTTAGTTCTGAACAATGGTATTTTTAGTGTAAATTTCTTTAAAACTTATGACTTGTACTTCCGGGTTTTGGGAATATACAATGGGTAAAGAATTACTTATTCAGGAAAATATTCTATTCTATTTATTATTGTCGTTATTCCATAAATATTAGGCTTACCTAGTCCTTATGACTAGGTGCCATCACGATACCCAACAGAGGGAAATTTGGGTCGTGACACTTACCTATGATGATGTGATAAGTAAGATATGTATGTTGGTACTCGGTTAAGTAAGGTACCGGGTGCCCGTTTCAGCCCATATGTTTGGGTCGTGACACTTATGTCCATTAAATATGAAGTTGTTTTGTCATGTTAAATTCCTCATTTACTAAATTCCCCCTTGCGTGTCTTATTTGGAATTTATTGCTTCATGTTTTACCTTTATTATCAATTAAACGTTTATATGCCTTAACTGAAGTTGTTGCCTCTTTTATTGCCATGATATCCTTTCCATAATTGTTTATCCTTGATTGAATTATCTTTCCGTAATTTCCTATAATTAGTTGAAGTTATTATTTTCTTTTTCTATAATTTGCTTATCCTTAATTGAATTTGTTGTATCTCTTCTGTAATTGCTCAACCCTAAATGAAGTTTTGTATCCCTTGTCATTCTTGGCTTATCCATATTTGGAATCATTGATTCATGTTATCCCTCTTACCGTTGAATTGTTCTTTTGTGGTATCATTACTACACATTATCTCTTCCTTGTTGAGCTATTGCTATGTTGTACTATTATTTCCTATTGTGTCTTTCTTTGTGACTCCGTTCTTCCATTTTCGTTGTATTCTGAAGTTACTGAGTTGATTTACTTACTGTATTCTCGTGTTATTGTTGTTGTTGTTGTTGTTGTTGTTGTATTCAGTGTTGTTGAGCCGGGGGCTATGTGTGGTTGTGACATTGAAGCTGTTTTGCACGAGGTTTCTACCGTGCGGTGTTTATTGTGCTGCACGAGGTTTTTCTGTCATGTTGTTGTTATTATTGATACACATTCCATGGTATAAGGTCTGGGTGGAGTGTTGAAACGCATGTGGTGAGATAATGTAGGGTTGAAACGCGTGGCTAGTGGGGGAACTACTAAAATCCATGTGGCGTGATAAGGTGGGCTAAAACACGAGATGTTATTTTGGGAAAATATTTTTTAAAACTAAATATAAAGGCTCTAGCGGTGATATAAGGAAAGTTGTGATTTATTTTACTATTTGAGACTACGAGGCGGCACTTCAGAGGACTCTTGTTGTCATTTCCCCTTTTCTATGTGTTTGTCTTTGATTGTTGTTTTCCTTAGCATACTAATAATAGTTTTCCTCCTTGATGAAATTTTTTCTCAATTCTATGTAGCTAATCTTGTTGTGCTTGTCACTGCTTAGAACTTCATTGTTGCTTTTATTACACTGTACATTTCGTGGTGATCATTTCTTATGTTCCATTCGTTGTCGCTACTCCTATTTGTTGATTGGAATTGTGGTAGAACAATTGCACAAGCATACACGTAGTTAAATCACCCATATAAGTTTCAAAAGGTAAACCATGACGTCATTATCCATTATACGTACTCTTGTCTACTTGTCTTCTAAGTGAGGAATGTTCTATTGGCATGTGAGTCGTCCGTGAAGATATGAGTTGTAATATTGGCATACGATGACAAGTGATTAGGGTTCAAGAATTGGAATCTGTGAGCTGTGATTATGAGGTTCGGTACTTCGTGGAAATGCTTGATATGATTGTTGTTACCGAGTTGTTGCTAGTTTTTCCTTTATTTTGATTTCACCAGACTTAGCCTGTGTCCAGCTTACTCTACGACATTTTTGCCTTACTGCTTCGTGTTAAATTTTGTTGTTATTGGTTTCTCATTACAAGTATTGTTTGGTATTCCTTATCCTACTTAGTTGTATATTAATATTGTTTTTCTCTGTTAGTTCACCTTCACAGTTGTTCAGGTTATTTAGTCCAGTAGGTGTCTTGACTGTCCCTCCTCACTACTCTACCGAGGTTAGTCTTGGTACTTATTGGGTACCGCTATGGTGTACTCTTACTACGCTTCTGCACATTTTTTGTGCAGATCCACGTTCCACAATTGTTGTTGATTATTAGATGATTGGTCGAGCTGTGGAGACTCAAGGTAAACCTGTCGTCGCGTTCGCAGGCCTCGGAGTCACCTTTTGATATTTTCATTGTACTATTTAATTCTATCCCGAACAATTGCATTTAGGGATTTTTGTAGAAAACTTAGTAGAGTTGATGACTTGTACTACCGATTTTGGGATTGTATGTTGTGAATAAAGATTTATATTTCATATTATTCAGTTGATGGTTGAATTCCTCGATTTATTTCGTAAGTGTTAGGCATTCCTAGTCTTAGAGACTAGGTGCCGTCACGACATCCTACAGAGGAAAATTGGGGTCGTGACACGTAGATTCTACCTTTGTTTTTCATGAGAAATAAAAAAAATATTTAAATGAACAAGAGAAGAAACATACAATTGTGCAAAATAATTGAAAATGAAGTCATATCTAAAAAATTACTAAAATATGTTATACCTTTATTTACTCCACCGGCTGCCTGTTCCGTATCGAAGTCATATCTTCGGGTGTAGGTTGAGACTCAGGCTGAATTTGTTGCCACTTCTACATTCTTCTTTGATACCCTTCCTGGAATATTGTTGAAAACCAATATATAAACGAATTAATTTAAACCAAGGATAAATTTAGTGTTAAACTTAGAATCTTACACATGTCTCTGATGCACACGGTTCGACCCATCCTTCTCTTGTACCATCCTCCTCCTCCTCCTCCTCCTCCTTCTTCTCCTTCTTCTTCTTCTTCTTCTTCTTCTTCTTATTCTTCTTCTTCTTCTTCTTCTTCTTCTTCTTATTATTATTATTATTATTATTATATCTCTCCTCAAAGACAGTATCTTGAGACACATTTCCCCCATGTGCCTTTTCGCTTCAAAATAAAAAATATGAGTTTATTACTTGAATCTCATATAATTAAAGCTAAGTAAAATTTTATAAATAAATTACCAATCTCAGTCGATGGGCCGCAAAAGTGATTGAACCTCCGATGTGAAATAAGCCACCCTTATTGGAGACTCTGTTTGCCTTTGCTTTTTCACTCTTCTGTTTCCATTCTTCGGTATTCCACTTCTCCAATAGTTGAAGCCAGACATCATCATGCAACCATAAAGGCCTGCTCCCACCTTTCTGAGCAATAACTGAGTATCTTCAATCTCTTTCTGAGCTATCTTCACGAAATTATCATTCACCTAAATTTCATGTTGAGGTTGCCATACACACTTAGTCTGCAATTAACACAAATGTTAGACGAACACAGTAAATAATATAAAAATTATATAAGTTATATTTATTCATACCTTAAATTGAAGCCAAATATTTACTCTGATTTGGTATGGAATCTCTCTCCAGGTTTTCCATGGCTCATGGAAAAATGGCTTCATAGCTTCAACAACCATATGTGTGGCCTGAACGGATTGCAAAAACCAACATTATATGTAAAATAAGCATTCGTTAAATATATGTAGATCTTTATTCTAATAATTAAAAATTAAATAATTACTTAGCATCCTCACGGGGTACGATAATCAATCGATGCACATGATCGCACTCTACAATCCCACCAGCATATTGTCTTCGTGAAGGAGCAACTGAAGCAGTAATAGTAGATGGGGATACACCCGCGTGAGATCCTCCAATATCAAGTCTAGATATACTATGAGTACATGATGATGGAGATGATAATGGAGTGGAAGATGATGGAGGCACAAAAGATGAACCATCACGTTGACTGTAATACCGCCCTGGGATGGAATCAACGTTGAGCCATCATGCTGACTAGCAGGGACACGATGACTCAAAGGTGGCAAATTAGGCGTGGGCATAGAACTAATAGTAGTGGAGGCTGAACCACCCTGGGTCGGCATGGAATAATACTGTACTGTGCTAGCCGGGAGGGGGACTCTGAAAAACTCAGGTGGTAATGAAGCTCGACCGAAAAGGACGAGGAAAACTAGGAGGAAGGCTCATCCTAGGCATGTGTGAAGGAATGTTATCACTCATGGAAGGAAAAGTATTTTTTTCTTCTTAGATTGTTTGGGTTCTTTACCATTAGAAGCCATCTGTACAATTTATGGAAAACATAATATAATAATAAAAACTATCAACAGGAAATAATATAAAGTAATTATTTTACATATTATAACAATGAAAAAAATAACATATATAAAGTCTAACAAGATATAAAGATAAAACAATAACATAAGAAATGAAAAAAGTCATAAAACACACAAACAACTCAATCCTCATCGCTTTATTCATACTGATCATATTCATTTTCATCATCGCTTTTTTCATTTTTATCATATAATACTTCATCCTCGCTTTCTTCATATTCGTCACTTGAATCTGCATCCTTGTTTTCCATGGATGTTCCTTCCTCATACTCACTTTGATTTGATCTAAGGACTGAAGGCTCAAAGTCCTCATAAAGTCCGTCACTATCTTTCAATTCACCTTCTGGTTAATCAACCACCATTGCTTCAACACTTGAAAAAACATTCTGGTACACTACATCTAATGCATCCTCGACCTCAACTCTACCCACATGCTTCGTTTTTATCACTACCTTCCATGTAGCATTCTTCTTGCATAAAGGATAAGGTGCATGAGACAGCTGTTTCACATTTTGTGCTAAAATAAATGGGTCATAGAGTTTATAGCTCCCGGTGTGATTTATAAGCTTTCACACACACACCACTATTATTAGTTTTTTTGGCCCTTGGACCATTCATCTGTATGAAACTTGTACCCACTAAAAGAGTACTTAGACATCATTTTGACCTTAGGGCTAGGTCCCCAAGCAATTTCATGCAAAAATAGATCATTTACGCCATTCTCTGTATTATGAACCTAGATCGGATCCAATATATAAAAGTTAATTAAAAATTAAAAATTACGTATAATTGATAATTATTTGCATTGAAAGAAACTCCACTTATACTTACAAAGTGTTTAAACCATTATGCAAACCTAGGATAAACATGCTCATGCCCATATGTACTGACAAACCAACAGTCCGACATATTTGAGACTTTCATTAGTTAAAAAGATTTATATTTGAGATTGAATGTATGTCAGCAATATAAATGTACACTTACGTATAATAAGGTCGGAACTTGAGACAATTTAGTCGAGCATGTGGTGTAGCTTATTTTACCTTAATCTCAGTCAAAAATAGTGTTCGACTAAGTTTTGGACCGCCTTTTCCAGGTTGATTCAATATGAAAAAGGGTGGTGCCAATGGATCGATATTGCCACCATCATCATGCCGATCATGTCAATTTCTTAATCATCGCACATCATGTTCAAAATAATATGAACAGAAATAAGAAGTTTCTCTAGCCAAATATGCTTCACATATCGATCCCTCAATCCTTGATCTATTTTTCACGGTTCGCCTACATTTGCCAATCATCATGAATAGCACAATTTTAAAATAACGTTTAACTAAAACATGTAAGGATAATTACCTCTCGAAGGGATACTTCTATCTACATTGATCTGGACCTCCTAGTCGTGCCTCTTGCGCAAGGTGAATTGGAAGTTGTTCCATGACTTCGAAAAAACCAAGCGGAAAAGTTTTCGCCAACTTGTTTAAAGTTAAGCGAATGTTACTATCCATGTAAAGACCCGACCGGTCATTTTACCTTGTAGATCCCTGTTCCCCCAAGTAAGACTCCTCATATATGCTTTTACTATTTTATGACTTGCGGGGATGGTTAGTTCGGTTTTGGAGGAGTTTAGTTCCTTGTTATTGTCTTAAAGGAGTCAAGTTCGATTGGGGTAAATATTTTTAGTAAACAACCACAAAACCGGGATTTGACAGTCTCAATAGGTTTTTATGTTTATTTTTGACTTGGAAGTTTATTTGGATCGAGTGTTGGGTGACCAGGGAGCGTTTCAGCGCCTAAAGTTGAAAGTTGGTTTACTGAAGGTTTTAAAGTTCTTTAAATTTGTGGAGTAGGTTTTGGTGTTATCAAGGTCCGTTTGGGATTCCGAGCCCAAGAATAGTTTCGTATGGTGATTTAAGACTTGCATGCAAAATTTGGTGTCATTCCGAGTAGTTTAAGTATGATTCGGCACGCTCGAGGTAAGTTGGAATAATTTGAAGTTCATAAGCTGATTCTATTGGTTTTAGGTTGTGATTCTCAGATTTAATGTTGTTTACCGCGTTCTGAGGGTGCGTGCGAGTACGTTTATGTTTAAAAACTTGTTGGTGTGTTTGGGCAAGGCCTTGGGGACCCCAGATGCCATTTGGAGAAAAGGGGGCTGAAGCATCAGAGTTTCTGAGGCAATTGCACCTGCGGAGGACCAGCCGCAGGTGCGATCTCGCAGAAGCGAGACAACGGCCGTAAAAGCGGCTTAGCGTGGGCTGCCCAGGGACCGCAGATGCGGAGCATGGACCGCACCTGCGAAAGTGCATGTGCGATGAAGGAAACCATAGAAGTGGCCAAGGCAGCATGTACAACACATGCACCGTAGACACGAGTTCGTAGAAGGAGGCCAGATGTCGGCAGATGCGGAAGTAAGGCAACTGAGGGAGAGCCGCATCTGTGATGATCTTTTCACAGATGCAGATCCGCAAAAGAAACTAGTTATCCACAGAAGAAGAAAAGTTGTAGGTAGTGAGGGGCATTTAATGTCGGGACTTAGACCGTTTTGGGTTCATTTACCTTGGGCGATCTTGGAGCTCTTAGAGATAGGGTTTTCACCTAGCTATTGGAGGCAAGTGATTTCTATCCAATGTAAGTTAAATACATAGATTATGGGTAATTGTGAGAATTTTGGGTTTAGATGATAAACTTAGATTTATGATAAAAATGGGATTTAACCACGAAAATAATTATTGAATTGGGTGAAAATTATATATTTGAGTTCGTAAGGTTATGGGTAATGATTATCTTTGAAAATTTCCGAAATCCGGGCATGTGATTTCGAGGGTGAATTTTCGGAATCTTCCAATTTGGGTTTGGTGATTACTCCAATAGTTAAATCATGAACTTTAGAACATGTATTGATTAATTTATATAACTTTTGACTAGTTTCTGATTGTTCGACACCGAGTTGAGGCTTTAGAATGGATTTGTGGGCCGAAAAGAGAGCTTTGAGATGAGGTAAGTCTTTTACCTAACCTTGTAAGAGTGAATTTACCCATAGGTGATTTAAATTACTATTTGCTTCTAATTGTGGGGGCTACATACTCACGAGGTGACGGGAGTCTGTGCATGGCTACTAATTATGCTTATGTACGGGTAGCTTAGGACCCAAATCATGAAATAATTGTAATGTTTACACCCAATTTGTTAATTAAAGTGTCTAAATTACACTGTAACTTGATAGAGGAATTGTAAAAGACCGGCTTCCACTTACTTTAGTTTTGGCGAGCTAATTAACGTTAATAGAAATTGTGCTTCTTCGTGTATTAGCCTTGTAATAGCTTTTAAACCCAATGTTTATAAAGTATCCTCTCTTCTTGTGGAGCGGCCCGAACGCCTCGGCAGTAGAATATATGCATACATGGTTCGTGCCGCTCGACCCTCGGCAGTGTGCATATTATTCTAGATTAGGTCGTACATCCTCGACATAAAACATACTTGATAATGTTTGAAGCCTAATCGCATTTGATATTATTTCATGACTTGGGAGGTTAAATGTTACGACCCCAAATCTAAACCAGTCGTGATGGCGTCTATCATGGAACTAGGCCACCGAAATGCACACTCAAATCGTAAATAATTTTCCATTTATATAGTTACTAAACTGATAACCCATAAAGGTTTCTTTTAAACATTTTTTAAAGCAGATGAAGCTACACCAAATATTACGGTCATGAGCATCTACAGAAAATATACAACTCTGGAAAAGAGAGCAAGGTTGCGGACGCGTGCAGCTACCTCGCAAAATCTTCGCGAAGTCTCTGGTACAGATACACAACTCACTCTTCCCTAGCACATGGATCTGCACACAAGGTGCAGGGAGTAATGTGAGTACGCCAACTCAGTAGTAATGAAAATAAATCAGGTATGAGCAGTAAGAAACACATAAAGTCAAATCATCATTTCACAATAAGCACAGTCTTTCTTTCCAATAGTTTATGTGTAAAGCATCACACTTAAAAGCCGATTTTAGTAATAATCATTTGGAAATATACTTGCCAACAATTTCAACATAACTTCAAGAAGTTTAGTATAAAAATGATAAAAATCATAAAAAACCCCTCGGGCAAAACATATTTCATAAGTTTAGAGTGAAAGTGGTAAAATCATAAGTAGCCCCTCGGGAAAACATGTATCAGGAACTACCCCTCGAGCGTAACATCACTCAGAATCAGCCCCTCGGGCATACCTCACAGTCACTCATACCTCCCAATCACTCATCATCGACACTCGGCGCTCCGCACTCGCACTCAGTAGGTACCTGCGCTCACTGGGTGTGTATAGACTCTAGAGGGGCTACTTCATCCCAAGTGCTAATATTAAGCCACCTCGTGGCATATCGTATCCTCACAATCAGGCCCTCGGCCTCACTCGATTAGCAACTCTCAAAAATCCACTTGGGCTATCAGTAAAATGGGGTACTCGACCCAAAACATCATCTTATATCTCAAAATAGTGTAAATAAGGCTGAGTTCGGAAATCAGTTAAACATAATATGACTGAGTGTAAATCATAAGTCAACACAGTGAGGAAATAGCAGTAAAAGCCCTCAAGGGGTCTAAACAAGTCGGCACAAGGCCCCAAACATGACAATAGTCTTAAAACACGATTTAACATATGATTTAAAGGTAAACACGCAACTCAATAGTTGCCACGGAAAGGACCAAGTCCAAATCCACAATCAGTGCATGCCACACACTCGTCATCCGGCTTGTGTGCCACTCCGAAAATAGTGAGAAAACACGAAGTCCGGGGTATCATACCCTCAGGACAAAATTTACAGTCATTACTTACCTCAAATTGGTCCAAATACTAATTCGCACTGCTCTTTCCTCTCGAATCGACTCCCGACCGCTCTGAATCTATCCAAAACCAGATTAATATCATCAATATACGCTAAAGTAACAAGGCCCACTCGAAAACTATCAAAGTTAGGCAAACCTCCGTTAACCATACGAACTCAATCCCGAGCCCCTTGGGACCCCAACAGAATATACCAACATGTCATAAATCATCACCCAAACTTATTTGAACCCTCGGGACACTCAAAATAACATCGAAACACAAATTTGACTCATAATTCAAACCTAAGAATCCTAAATCTTCTGAAAATCACCAACGATGCCGAAACCAACCAAAACACATCCGAATGACCTGAACATTTTCACACACGTCCAAAACGACATTACGAACCTGCTACGACTTATGGAATTCCATTTCGACCTGGATAGCCTATTTTCCACTGCCGACCGGAAATCGCCAAAACCTAACTTTTGCCAATTCAAGCCTAATTCTACACCGGACATCAAAACCACATTCCGAACACACTCCTACGTGCCAAATCACCTAAAGAAGCTATCTGAACAATACAATCTACATTTTGAGGTTGTTTACCAATAAGTCAACTTTCGGTTGACTCTTCCAACTATTGAACCAAGTCAAGAGACTAAGTGTCTCATTTCTCTCCAAAAATTGCTCCGGACCCGAGCCAACCAATCTAACACAACATAATGAAGATGAGCCACATATAATGAAGCAGAAACGGGGAAAACGAGGCTATTACTCTCGGAACGACCGGCCAGTTCTTTACATTCTCCCCCACTTAAACATATGTTCGTCCTCGAACGTGCCAAGAGTTGTTCTCCAAAAAATTCAAACTGCCGCGTAACCTCACCATGCACATGCCTAGGGGTGATCCCAAGTCACCATATCCCATATATGTCTAATAGCAGAACACAATTGAAATTTTGAAATCCAACCTGACACATAAACCTTACAACCAAGCTCCTACTTCTGAAATAATTTACAAGATCAAAATTCCACAACTATAAACTGAATAAATCAAGCCACATACGTAAGCCCAGATGTAATCACATAATATACCTCATGACTCAAACACTCATAGCGATAACTCCTAATCACAATAGCTTCTCAAAACAACCCAATAACGGTAAATAACCTCTTATCAAGCAAAGCCTCGCTTTAACACATTCATAAGGTGTCGATGAGGAAAGGAATACGTATAAAAATAGCAACCATTCATACGATCAGTCAGACATGAAGCTCCCCCTTCCCAAAAAGGGATTACAGCAGATTTCTAAGCCGATTCCCGATATTTATCCTTCCATCTATGCTGTAGACAATTCTGATAGTATTCATCCTAGGTCCAGTGACCTCTTCTCATCCAACACGACAACTCTGAGAACATGACACATCAATACAATTCAAAGCCATGACTTGTGCAACTCGTGCACTCAATAGCAACATCCCAATGTAATCAAATTATATAAAAGAGCCTAGGACTCAACGAAAAATCAAAACACACGAATTTGACACCAAGGATCATACCTCCACATAACTCCGCTACAATGCGTGATCCCATCCACATGTTGGTCCACATGAAATACTTCGAGTCGCCTTGCTCAAAATCAATAACCATGCGCAATTCGACATCAAGTACTCAAAGTGTGATGCCCTAACCACGGGGAATCAAACGATACCATGCCACACGAACCCAAAAGAACATAACCAATACGTCTCAATCCCACAATACCCAATTACTTACCTTACTCAAATCTAGCTATAAAGCCCAATTAGAACCGCACCATATTTGTATATAACCAACACTCACCACTCCTCGCAACGCCGAAGGGTGACCCATAGATCACTCCAAAATAGGAATAAACTCAATGACAATCGAATGGTACATCCCTCCATAATAGCAATTCGGAGCCAACAATTCCAACCCGGTGTAAAACACACACCCATACTGAGCCTTCCAATAAGCTTAATCAACTCTGGTCACCCACAACAAATAGATAACTCTCCGAAGGTTCACAATGACTGAATCATGGCACATACTAACATCTGAATAGCTTTGCTCGCATCTTCATAGTTCACTACCACAAAATAACCTATTTCTGAGAACTCATAGTCTCGAAGTCATGAAGGGCACTAATTACTATATCTGATCTCAACTCCACCGCTCGAATACATAACACATCCCTAATACTCAATCATTCCCCGAGGGATACCCCTATAATTCTTCCGTGTCACCAAGCAACCTTGAATATCAGCAGTCGATCCGACAAGAGAGCGTCGCTATACCAATGAAGCACCCTTAACTCCACACATTGAGCTTTCTGAAATGTATACCCTCATCAAGCCACCCAATTGGTGATATCATCTACCTAGTCATCTGAAACAGCCAATGCTGCTTACGGATTTTTTTTACCTTCCTCCCAGAACTGAACTGTGACCTCACATATGCAAATCTCAACTCTGCACGGCATACTGCATACGCCATGCCATCCTATGGTGAATTTGAGAAATTCATGATCCCTTCCGAGCCACAAGAAACTACGTACCTAACTAGCCTAGAACTCCCCATTTGATCCCATTTAGAAGCAAAATCACTATACATCACTTGCACCTCATGCCAGTAGAAGAATATACATCTATAACAGTAGTAGAAACCATCAAGAACTATCCAGATCCCATTTGTACAATGCCAAACGGACATGACCGAATCCTTCTAACTCAACCAAGCTATGTATCTCACCAAAACCCAAGAGCATTGCTAAGAAAAACATGTGAAAATCATTGCCTCTTAAACACCCAAAGAACTAGTCATATCCTTTACCATGTCGATCCGACCTACTACAAAGTTGTCCTATTTATCAAATTTTTTTGCTGACTTACCTTCGAATTGATACTTCTCCTTGCCATAATATCACAATTCTCAACCTAGACTCACCACACGAGACCCTAGCATAAAACCATACCGTTTGAGGCCCACAAGCCACTGAATACTCTCTCAAATATCCCCAAAAGTACCACATTCAAAATACTTACCCTGAAGAGACTTCATGCGAATCTAAAGCCATTAACTTCACTTTCCTGATACTTATATGTAGAATCCATGATAATGTAGAAATGCCACACGTCTTGGAACCCTCCAACATAAATATCAGTTCTAGCCAATGCGCACCTTGAAGATCCTCAATTGTTACCTATAACCTTGAATATGTCAGAACCATTCTCGAGAGTCATACACTCTACACAAATCTTGATTACACAGATCAAGAAAACAGAACGGCATGACTTCATTTGCAGAGAAACATACTAGGAGAGTAATCCACACACTTGAAGCAACAAGATAATTCATACACTGCACCCACTACAACTTTTACAATTACAACTCAATCATTCAATAGAACTCACCCACCCATAGAGTACATTGCAACCTGTATCGAAGAATTTCATTACTCGAGTCGTTCCCAGATTCCACCTCTGCACGTCATAACTGATCTACCAATATACCTCGAACTGAAACCAATACAACACATAAGCGCGCAATCAACTTATCATTAACAGCCTCCCCCACTTGGCTCAAAGCCCACGATCAAAACAAATAATAACTCACAATGACCACACGCAAATACCGTCGTCATACCACAGTGAGATTCAACTAAATCCTTCATAAGCTCATATCTAACTCAAACCATTTAACATCCCAAATCATCTCCAACCTCACCTTCACCATTGAAATAGTAGTGCCAACTCCCACAAGTGATCTAAACTCAAATTGCAACATATATCAATTACTGGTAAAAGAGAACTTGCTACAAAACAACATAAGGATCACACAACCTCACGACACCCCGCGGGACATAGCCCTGCCTGCTTAGCCTCAAACTGATATATCTCTACACACTTCCGAAGATCATAGCTATTACGCAATCGCTTTACCCTCCTACATTAGAACAAACCAATGCCTACCCCTGAGACATCACAATAAGTGGTATAAGAACCTGAAGTTGATGCCAGAGCTAACACTAGAGCTACGACCGAAGAAATCTTGAGCTTCTGGAAGCTCTACCCACACTCATCTGACAAAATGGATACCCTCACTAGACACCACGTGTCCCAAGAATGCTATTGAACTGAGCCCAAAAAAATTCACACTTGGGAGAACTTTGCATAAAGCTTCTCCTCCATCAATCTCTCTAATACCGTCCTCATATACTGAGTATGCTACCCCTGGCTACGCGTATACGCCAGGGTGCCATCAATGAATATAATAACAAAGGATTGCTAATACGGCTAGAATACATCGTTAATAAAATACATGGGCGCTACTGGAGCATTGGCCAGCCCAACAAACATCACCAGGAACTCATAACACAACAGAAGGATCCACTGCACTCTACAACTGAACAACATAAGAGGTCTTCCCATACACTCACGACTCGAGGTCATGTGCCAACTCCAGACAGAATTCAAACACTCAATAGTTCTTGCTACATATACAACCCATCCCCTTTCTGTCACAATCAAACAATATGAACACATCTCACCCTCAAATCACACTCACCACATAGACATCCAGTCACAAAGTCTCGTCATTGAGGACACCAACGAACATATAAGTCCCCAAATGCACGACTCACACAATCAAAATCTTAGCACTCAAGCCACATAATGAATCCGTCCTCAAGTCCTCCAGACTGGCCATTATCAACATGCTAAAATCACATCTCATCCATGGAAGTCACAAGCCATCGATGCACAATTGATACGAAGCGCTCATGTGCGCGTTCGGATACATGGAAGGAATTCAAGAGTCACGCTTTTGGCTGAATAAAATGGATTCACACGACAAGAATTCAAGAATGTGAGATTTTCCTAAGGGTTCTGCAGTCTCTCAAAGATAAGTACGGACGTCACCGTACCGACCGCAAGACTCTACTAAACCTGCTCATGACCGGTGAGTCATATGTAACCTAGCGCTTTGATACCAAATTGTCATGACCCCAAATCTATACCAGTCATGATGGCGCCAATCGTGGAACTAGGCCAGCCAAATCCACACTCAAATCGTAAATAATCTTCCATTTATATCATTATTAAACTGATAACCCATAAAGGTTTCTTTTAAACATTTTTTAAAATAGATAAAGCTTTACCGAATATTACATACAATCCCGAGATCCTAGAGTCACTGGTCATGAGCATCTACAGAAAATATAAAACAATGGAAAATAAACTCTATAATAGTAAGCAGGAGAGAGAGAAGGGCTGCGAACGAGTGCAGGTACCTCGTAAAATCTCCGAGTAGTCTCTGGTACAGATGCACAACTCACTCTTCCCTAGCACCTGGATCAGCACACAAGGTGCATGGAGTAATGTTAGTACGCCAAATCAGTAGTATTGAAAATAAATCAGGTCTGAGCAGTAAGAAACACATAAAGTCAAATCATCATTTCACAATAAGCACAGTCTTTCTTTCCAATAGTGTATACGTTAAATCATCACACTTAAAAGCCGATTTCAGTAAAAATCATTTGGAAATATAGTTGCCAATAGTTTCAACATAGCTTTCAAGAAGTTTAGTGTAAAAATGATAAAATCATTAAAATCCCCTAAGGGCAAAACATATTTCATAAGTTCAGAGTGAAAGTGGTAAAATCATAAGTAGCCCCTCGGGCAAAACATGTATCAGGAACTGCCCCTCGGGCGTAACATCATTGAGAATCAGCCCCTTGGGCATACCTCATAGTAACTAATAATCAGCCTCTTGGGCAACCGCATAGTCACTCATACCTCCCAATCACTCATCAGTCGGCACTCAGCACTCGCACTCATAAGGTACCCACGCTCACTGGGGGTGTATACAGACTCCGGAGGGGCTCCTTCAGCCCAAGTGCTAATATTAAGCCACCTCGTGAAATATCATATCCTCACAATCAGGCCCTCGGCATCACTGGGTCAACAACTCTCAAAATGCCACTCGGGCTATCAGTAAAACGGGGTACTCGACCCAAAACATCATTTTATATCTCAAAATAGTGTAATTAAGGCTGAGTTTCGAAATCAGTTAAATATAATATGAATGAGTGTAATCATAAGTAAACACAGTGAGGAAATAGCAGTAAAATCCCCAAGGGGTCTAAACAAGTCGGCACAAGGCCCTAAACATGGCTTCCAGCCCAAACATGACAATAGTCTTAAAACACGATTTAAAATATGATTAAAAAGTAAACAGGCAACTCAATAGTTGCCACAGAAAGGACCAAGTCCAAATCCACAATCAGTGCACGCCACACACTCGTCATCCGGCATGTGCCCCACTCCAAAAATAGTGAGAAAACATGAAGTCCGGGGTTTGATACCTTCAGAAATTTTTTTACAATCATTACTTACCTCAAACTGACCAAAATACTAATCTGCGTTGCTCTTTCCTCTCGAATCAGCTCCCAACCGCTCCGAATCTATCCAAAATCAGATTAATATCATCAATATATGCTAAAGGAACAAGGCCCACTCGAAAACTATCAAAATTAGGCAAAATTCTCGAAATTGGCCAAACCCGGCCCTCGGGCCCACATCTCGGAATTCTATAAAAATTTCATCACAAGAATCCTTATCCTCTCAGTCTATACATATAAAATTCATCAAAATCCGACCACAATTGACCCCTAAATTTCTTAATTATAAGTCATAATTTCCCAAGCTCTAAACTCTAATTTATGCCATTAAATTCCACTAATTCCAAGTGTAACCCGTCAAATATCAACATAGAATCGAGTGTTTAGTCCAACAAACTTACCTCCACAGAAGACCCTCGAATTCCCTCTTCAATTTGCTCCCAAAATGCCTCAGCCCGCCTGCAAAAATGGTGAAAGTGCCAAAAATTCGCTAAGGGCCCTTTATATATGATCTGCCCAGCGATTCCCGCACCTGCAGTCCCAGGTGCGCACCTGCGCATCCGACTTAAGTCCCGATTTCTGCACCTGCGGTCTTCCTTCCGCAGGAGCGATCACACTAGCAGTGGTGCACCATCATCAGTTTTTTTTTTATTTTTCCAAGTCCAAACCTCTATTAACCATCCAAACTCAATACTGAGCCCCTCGGGAACCCAACCAAATATACCAACATGTCATAAATCATCACCCTAACTTATTCGAACCCTTGTGACACTCAAAATAACATCGAAACACAAATTCGACTCATGATTCAAGCCTAAGAATCAGAAATCTTTCGAAAATCACCAACGATGCCGAAATCGACCAAAACACATCCGAATGACCTGAAAATTTGCACACACGTCCAAAATGACATTACAAACCTGCTCCAACTTCTGAAATTCCATTCTGACCCTGATAATTTTCCACTGCCAATCGGAAATTGCCAAAAACTAACTTTCGCCAATTCAAGCCTAATTCTACACCGGACATCAAAACCACATTCCGAACACACTCCTAAGTCCCAAATCACCTAACGAAGCTATCCAAACCATAAAATCTACATTCCGAGGTTGTTTACCAATAAGTCAACTTCCGGTTGACTTTTCCAACTATTGAACCAAGTCAAGAGACTAAGTGTCTCATTTCTCTCCAAAAATCGCTCCGAACCTGAGCCAACCAATCTAACTAAACGTAATGAAGCTATACTACATATGATGAAGTAGAAATGGGGAAAATGGGGCTATTACTCTCGGAACGACCGGTCGGGTCGCTACATCAAAACTATAAATGAGAGAGATGACTTGGAATTTACTATTTGCGAAAGAATTATTTATTCACTGCTTGTTATTTAGTTATTATTATTATTATTTAGATAACCCATGCTTATTTAGAATTTCTGTATCTTATTGTTAGCCCATAGTAGGTGTCGATCTCGACCTCTCGTCATTACTTCTTCGTGGGTATAATAAATACTTATTGGGTACATATTATTTATGTACTCACGCTACACTTCTGAACTAACCGTGTAGGACCCAAGGAATATGCATCTGGTATTCATACCGGCGCGCACTCCTGATACTCGATGAGTTTGCAGTGAGCTGCCTTCCGAGTCTGTTCTGCAGCGCCCAAAGTCTCTTATTTGTATTTACTTTCTATCTACTTTGCTTCGGACAGTAGTTAGTGTTTTGTATATTCTACTAGTAGCTCATACACTTGTGACACCAGGCCTTGGAATTTCCCTAGTAGACACTTGATGATTTTGAGTATTTATTTTACCACACATGTTCTTAAAATTGTTCACACTTTATTTTATTAAATTTATCACCTCTTACTTTACTAAATAATTAAAAATCAATTATTTCTAAAATGTTTAAAGAATAAATACATAGCTAGTTCACCATTGGTTTACATAGCAGCGACGTTTGGCGCCATCACGCCCTCTAGGGAAACTTAGGTCGTGACAACATGGAATCAGAGCACTAGGTTCACATAGGTCTCACAGGTTCACATAGGTCTCACAAGTTATGAGCAGACCTAATATAGTCTTGAGGAGATGTCTGTACTTATCTTCAAGAGGGGCTATAGGGTGTTAGGAAACCACTATTTCTTCATATTATATCGTGCAGTTGACGTTGTACTAAGTATCTTTCTCTTATTCTCTCATAGATGGTGGGAACGCATATGGCGAAGGTACTCGATCATGGAGGAGTTGCTCCCCTTTTTGCTATAGGCTGAGGGAAGGCTCCAGCTCGTGGTACAAGATGAGGACGTCCTAGAGTTGCCCCAGTTGTGCCACTAGTGGATCCAGCGGATGATCCTATTATTGAGGAGTAGGGTGAGGTGCCTGCAACAGATCCAACCCCGGTGAATTTCATGTCTTCACCGAGATTCCATGAAGTTATGGGCCGTATGTTATGGTTCATGGATTCTATGACTGATGCTGGTTTATTTCCAGTAGACCCAGCCACATCTCAGGAGGGAGGGGGAACACAGATCCCTACCGCTCAGGCGGGAGGGCATGCAACTGCGTATATCATACCTCGGGCGCACTACCCTAGGCCGAATTCAGCCAGTTGCATCATCCTGTGCAGGGAAAGATCGTACAATATAAGGATATTGGAGTCCCACGGGGTGGACTTTACCACCTTTCAGCTGGAGGGCAAGGCCCATGGATGGTGGCAGTCTTATCTTCTCGGTAGACTAGAAGATTCTCCTCCAATGACTTAGGACCAGTTCACACGCCTCTTCCTGGACATATATATTCCCCTATCTCAGTGGGAAGAGTTGCGATTTCAGTTCGAGCAACCCTAGTAGGGTCAGATGTCAGTTTTCGACTATGAGGTGAGATTCTATGAGTTTTCTCTCTATGAACTTGTGATACTTCCTACTGATGCAGAGAGAGTGTGGAGGTTTGGTGTAGGTCTGTACTCTGGTATTCAGGCCACTATGGCTTGATAGGTTGAGATAGGGACTTCTTACGTGCTAGTTGTAGAGCTCAGACGATAGAGGGTGTACATCAGTGTAGCAGTGAGCAGGCGACGAGGGATAAATGGTGTCGATATTATGTAGAGTTTAGAGGTGTCTCGACTAGGGGAAGAGGTCTGTTTGAGAGGGATAAGTCTAGCGGGCCCACATATCCAGCATCGCCTCCTACTCGGGGTGCTTCAATGCGACCTTATTTCACTGTCATGATAGAGGGTTCCTACCTCCCACCAGCTATTTAGGGTTCCTCTAGTGAGTATTCAGGCCACCAGGGTAAAACTTCAAGTCAGCAGTCCACCATACTGAAGGGTTGTTTTGTGTGCCGGGATCTTAGTCATGTCCGGAGGTTCTGCCGTAACTTCGGGGCAAGGTAGCATAACAAGGTCAATAGCATATGATTATAGCACCAGATGTCGCACTAGTCGTACGGCCGCCCAGAGGTGGAGGGCAAGTGGGTAGGGGTCGTCCTAGAGGTGGAGGCCAGTCAGGTGGAACTCCAGCTAGGTTCTATGCTTTTCTGGGCAGACTAAATACAGTGGCCTCAGATACTCTGATCACATATATTATTTCTGTCTGCGGTAGGGATGCTTTAGTACTATTTGATCCAGCGTCTACATATTAATATGTTCATCTCTGTTTGCTCATTTATTGGGTTTTCCTCGTGAGTCCCTGGGTACTCTTGTTTATGTGTCCACACCAGTGGGTGATTCTATTATTGTGGATCAGGTCTTCCGATCTTTTATCATGACATTTGTAGTTATTAGACTAGAGTTAATCTTCTGTTGATTGATATGACTGACTTTGATGTCATCTTGGGCATGGACTGGTTGTCTCCATATCACGCCATCCTTGATTTCCATGCCAAAACTGTTACATTGGCGATGCTAGAGTTGCCTTGATTGGAGTGGAAAGGATCGCATGTCAGTGTATATAGTCGGGTTATCTCTTTTCTGAAGGCTCGAGACATGGTCGAGAAGGGTTGTTTGGCTTATCTAGATTATGTTCGAGATATTACTAGAGAGACTCTGGCGAGTGAATCAATGTCCGTAGTCCAGGAGTTCTCCGATGTGTTTCCCTCTGATCTTCTAGGCATGCCACCAGATCATGATATCGATTTCTGCATTAATTTGGCTCCAGGTACCCAGTATATATCTATTCCACAGTACCGCATGGATCCGAAAGAGTTGAAGAAATTGAAGGAACATCTTGAGGAGTTGCTAGCAAAGGGGATCGTTAGACAGAATGTGTCGCCTTGGGGTGCACCAGTGTTATTTGTGAAGAAGAAAGATGGGACTATGCAGATGTGCATTGGTTACCGCTAGTTGAACAATGTTACCATTAAGAACAAGTACCCGTTTACATGTATTGATGATTTGTTTGACCAGTTACAGGGTGCCAGGGTCTTCCCTAAGATTGCCTTGATATCGGGATACCATCAGTTGAAGATTCGGGATTCAGATGTCCCAAAAGACGGCTTTTCCGACTAGATATGGCCATTATGAGTTTTTAGTGATGTCCTTGGATTTGACTAGTGCCCCATCGGCATTTATGGATTTGTCGAATGGGGTGTTCAAAACATATATTTATTAGTTTGTCATTGTCTTCATTGATGACATTTTTATCTACTCGTGTAGCATGGAGGAGCACAAACAACATTTGAGAGTGGTGCTTCAGACCTTGCGGAAACAGAAGCTATATGCTAAGTTCTCCAAGTGTGAGTTCTCGTTAGATTCTGTGGCACTCTTGGGACATGTTGTATCAGGTGAGGGCATTAAGATGGATCCCAAGAAGGCAGTTCATAGTTTCCCTCGTCCTACCACAACGACCGAGATCAGGTGCTTCGTAGGGTTAGCAGGTTATTATCGCTGGTTTGTGGAGGAATTCTTATCCATTGCAAAACCTTTGACTAGATTTACTCAGAAGGGTGCTTTATTTCGATGGTCTGATGAGTGTGAGGTGATCTTTTAGAAGCTCAAGACCGCATTGACTTCGGCACCGGTGTTAGTGTTGTCTTCTGGGTCAGGGATGTATATACTGTGTGTTGAGACGCTTCACGCGTTGGTTTGTGTTGTGTATTGATGCAGGAAGGGAGAGTAATTGCTTATGCTTCATGATAAATGAAGCCCCACGAGAAGATTTACCTTGTACACGATTTGGAGTTGGCTGCAATTGTTCATGCTCTTAAGATCTGGAGGCATTATCTTTATGGGGTGTCCTGTGAGGTTTACATCGATCATCACATCTTGTAGAATTTTTTCAAATAGAGGGATCTCAATTTGAGTCAGTGCAAGTGGCTGGAGTTACTAAAGGATTATGATATTACCATCCTTTATCATCCGGGTAAGGCGAATGTGGTTGTGGATGCCTTGAGCAGAAAGGCGGAGAGTATAGGCAGTTTGGAATTCATTTTAGAAGAGGAGAGGCCACTAGCTTTAGACATTCAGTCCTTGGCTAACAGACTTGTGAGGTTGGATATTTCAGAGCCCCGCCGAGTTCTTGCATGCGTCGTCGTCCATTCTTCACTATTCGAGGAGATCAAGGCTCGCCAGTTTGATGATCCACACTTGTTAGTTCTTAGAGAGACGGTGCTATAGAGTGGTTCCAAGGAAGTCACTATCAGTGAGGAAGGTGTTCTGCGACTCCAGGGTCGCCTATGTGTTCCTAATATCGATGGCTTGAGGGAGAAAATTCTAGAGGAGGCACACAATTCTAGTTATTATATTCATTCAGGTGCTACAAAAATGTATCGCAACCTGTGACGGCATTATTGGTTGCGGAGGATGAAGAAGGAAATAGTTGAGTATGTAGTGAGGTGCCTTAATTGCAAGCAGGTTAAGTACGAGCATCAGAGGTCGGGTAGCCTACTCCAGCATATGGTATACCTGAGAGGAAATGGGAGAGCATTAATATGGACTTCATAGTTAGGTTACCGTGGACCTTGTAGAAGGTTGATGCAATTTGGGTCATTTTCCACAGGTTGACCAACTCAGCACACTTCATTCCGGTAGTGACCACTTATTTTTCAGAGAGATTGGCTCAGATTTTCATTCAGGAGATTGTTCGGTTGAATGGTGTTCCTGTTTCCATTATAACAGATAGAGGCCCTCAGTTTATTTTGCATTTCTGGAGGACAGTACAAAGTGAGTTGGGGACCCGGGTAAAACATAGTACAACCTTTCATCTGTAGATCGATAAACAGTCAGAGCGGACAGTTCAGATACTTGAGGATATGCTTAGAGCATGTGTGATTGACTTCGGAGGGCAGTGGGATGGATTCTTTCCTTTAGCCGAGTTTTCTTACAACAACAGTTATCACTCCAGCATCGAGATGGCTCCGTTTGAGGCTTTATATGGTCGGCGAATTTGTTCGCCCGCCAAATGGTTTGAACCCGGTGAGGCTAAGTTATACTGTACTGATTTGGTGAAGGATGCGTTGGAAAAGGTAAAGTTGATTTTGGAGAGACTTCGCACAACACAGTCCAGACAGAAGAGTTACGCGAATCAGAAGGCGTTGGTTTATCATTTATGGTGGGCGAGAAAGTTCCCATGAAAGTCTTGCCGATGAAGGGAATTACAAGGTTTGGCAAGAAGGGCAAGTTTAGACCAAGGTTTATAGGTCAATTTGAGGTGTTGAGACAAGTTGTGATGTTGCTTATGAGATTTCTTTTCCTCCAAGTCTATCGGGGGTTCATCCGGTTTTCCACGTGTCTATGCTCCAGAGGTATCATGCTGGTAGGTCACATGTGTTAGACTTCAGCATGGTTCAGCTAGATGAGAGCCTAGCTTATGAGGAGGAGCCAGTTGCTATTGTTGAAAGGCAGGTTCGCCAACTGAGGTGCACGAAGATTTTTGCAGTAAAAGTTCAACAGTGGCGCCAATCAGTCGAGGAGGCAACCTAGGAGGCTGATAAGGACATGCAGAGAAGATATCCACACCTATTCAGCACTCCAAGTATGATTCTAGACCCATTCGAGGACGAACATTGTATAAGAGGTGGAGAATGTAATGACCCGACATGTCGTTTTGCCTTCTAGATCCTTGTTCTCCTTAATAAGACTCCATGTATGTGCTTTTACTGTTTTATGATTTGCGGGGATGGTTAGTTCGGGTTTGGATGAGTTCGGGTTGAAATCGAAACACTTAGTTCCTTGTTATTGGCTTAAAGGAGTCAAGTTTTACTTGGGTCAACATTTCTAGTAAACAACCTCGAAACCGGGATTTGACGGTCCTAATAGGTTCGTATCGAGTTTTGGGTGACCCGGGAGCGTTTCGTCGCCTAAAGTTGAAAGTTGGTTTATTGAAGGTTTTAAAGTTATTTAAATTTTGTGTGGAGTAGGTTTTTATGTTATCGAGATCCGTTTGGGATTCCGAGCCCGGGAATAGTTCCGTATGGTGATTTAAGACTTGCACGCAAAATTTGGTGTCATTTCGAGTAGTTTAAGTATAATTTGGCGCACTCGGAGTAAGGTGGAAGAATTTGAAGTTCATATGTTGATTCTATTACTTTTATGTTGTGATTCTTAGCTTTAATGTTGTTTTCCGTGTTCTGAGGGCACGATCGAGTCCCTTTTATGTTTACAAATTTTAGGTGTGTTTCGACGAGGCCTCGAGGGCCCCGGATGCCATTCAGACGATGCGCGAAAGTTGTTCAGACTTGGAGAAAAGGGGGCTGAAGCATCAGAGTTTCTAGTGCAATCGCACCTGCGGAGGACCAGCGGTAAGTGAGACAAGGACTGCAGAAGCGGCTTAGCGTGGGCTGCCCAGGTATGGAAATGCGGAGCACGGACCGCACCAACGAAAGCGCAGGCGCGATGAAGGCAACAGCAGAAGCGGCCAAGGTTGCAGGTGCGGCATATGCGTCGCAGACGTGGGCTCGCAGAAGCAAGCCAGATGTTTGCAGATGTGGAAGTAGTCCAGCTGGGAGAGAGCCGCATATGCGATGATTTCCCCACAAATGCGGAGCCGCAAAAGTGGCCAGTGAGCCGTAGAAGCGAAAATGCTGCAGGCAGTGAGGGGTTTTTAATTTTGGGAGTTAGACCATTTTGGGTTCATTTATTGCATTCCTTGGGTGATTTTGGAGCTCTTATAGAGAGGGTTTTCACCTAGCTATTGGAGGTAAATAATTTCTATCCAACGTAAGATAGATACTTAAATTATGGGTAGATTTTAACATGTAAAATTGTGAGAATTTTGGGTTAGATGAAAAAACTAAGTTTTTTTTCCTTTTTTTTTTTTATTTTTTATTTTTTAAATGGGATTTAACCACGAAAACGGTTATGTAATTGGGTGAAAATTATATATTTGAGTTTGTAAGGGTATGGGTAATGATTATCTTCGAAAAGTTTTAGAATCTGGGCACGTGGGCCCGAGGATGAATTTTAGGAATCTTTTAATTTGGGTGGGATAATTACTCTAATAGTTATATCATGAACTTTCGAACATGTATTGATTAATTTATATAAATCTTGACTAGTTTCGGATTGTTCGGCATTGAGTTGAGGCTTTAGAACGAATTTGTGGGCTGGAAAGTGAGCTTTGAGAGGAGCTAAGTCTCTTGCCTAACCTTGTAAGAGGGAATTTACCCATATGTGATTTAAATTACTATTTGCTTCTAATTGTGCAGGATACGCACGCACGAAGTAATGAGAGTCCGTGCATAGCTACTAATTATGCTTATGTCCGGGTAGCTTAGGATCCAAATCATAAAATACTTGTAATATTTACACTCTATTTGTTAATTAAAGTGCCTAAATTACATTGAAAATTGATAGAGGAATTGTAAAAGATAGGCTTCCACTTACTTGAGGTTTGCCGAGCTACTTGACGTTAATAGAAATTGTGCTTCTTCGTGTATTAACCTTGCAATAGTTTTTAAACCGAATGTTTATAAAGTATCCTCTCTTCTTGTGGAGTGGGCCGAAATCTTCGGCAGTAGAATAGATGCATCTATGGTTCGTGCTTCTCGACCCTCGGCAATGTACACATTATTCTGGATTGGTTCGTACGACCTCGCCATAAACCGTGCGTGCTAATGTTCGAAGCCTAATTACACTTGACAATATTTTATGACTTGGGAGGTTGAAGCTATATATTAAATAAATTGACTAGGAATTTGCTATTTGTGAAGGAATTATTTATTCACTGATTGTTATTAAATTATTATTATTATTATTATTATTATTATTATTATAATACTAAAATATCATCTATGTAGAAAATAATGAAATCAGTATATGGTATGAAAATATCATTCATAATTTTCTGAAATTCAGAAGGGGCATTTTTCAAACCAAAAGGCATAACATTCCATTCATATTGGCCCATTAGAACATTAAAATCCGTTTTATATCTACCATTTTCAGATATCTAGATTTGTCAATATCCTGATTTTAAATCAAATTTGGAAAATATAATGGCACCATGAAGTCTATCTAATAAATCTTTTTTATTAGGAATTGGATATCTAATCCATTTTAAAACCTTATTAAGGGGTTTATAATTAATAACTAATCTAGGAACTCCTCGTTCCTATTCAACATGTTTATTAACATAAAAAGCAGTACAAGACCATTTAGACTTAGAAGGTCTTATTAAACCCTTTTGTTGTAAGGAATCAATTTCCTTTTTATATAACTCTAGGTATTCAGAGTTCATTTGGCAAGGACGAACCTTTGTAGGAATATTTTCCTCAGAAAAGTCTTCTTCGTAAGGAAGACTTATAATATGCTTCTTTCTATTCCAAAATTGATTGGGATGGTCGCCACAAATGTGAATAGAAAACTGATTTATGAGAGAACTAATTTTCTCTATCAGCTTAGGATTCTTTAAATCCTAGCTAATCGTAAAAGAAAAAATTTCATTCTTAAGGAAATCAATTTGTCTAATTTTTGAAGAAATATTATTAGAAATAATTTCATTCAAATTTATTTGAATAGGTTGAGTTATAAAATCAAAAGTAATTTATTTTCCATTGAAAGTTCCAGTAAAACTTTTTGTATCCCAAATGGTAAAAGGAATAATTTTATGAAAAAATGGGACTCCTAAAATAACTTCCTAAGCTATGTCTCTTACTAGAACAAATCTTTTTGATGTACAAACATCATTTTGGAATATATAAGCCTTAGGTAATTTATATGAAATACCCTTTTTGCCCACCACTAGCATTTTCTAAACTAGTTTTATAAAAATACTTAGAAGACATTACTCCTTATTTTATACAATTTAAATCTGCTCCACTATCAAATAAAGCAGTAAATTCTCTTTTGAAATTATAATCAATTAAAAGAGTTACTTTTATTAAAAACTTCTGGGTAGTAAAATACTGGAGTTTTTGTAATAATTCATCCTCAGAATAATCAATTGCTCCTAGTAATTTACTAGCACTAATGACATCAGAAGTACCTGCACCAGATTTGTATTCAACAATATTAGCACTGAAGTCTTTACTATTCTCAGTGTTAGAATTTCCTAATTTAAAAATTCTTTCATCTAAGGCTACATTAGAAGCCTTTAACTCTGAGATCTCTTTCTTGAGATTATTAATCTCAATACTTAAATCTTGAACAGTTGTTAACCTATCAGGTTGAGACTTGTTCTTAATAAGCCTTCTAATTTCAGACATAGTGTAAGGTCCTTTCTGAGATGGAATTTCTTCTATCTCTATTTCTATTTCAGAACTTGTAGGAAATTTATCAATAATTTGGGACATTAATTCAGGGTCTTGAATAGCCCTTAAAATTTCTATCAACCTATCATTTGTTAAGACATTGATATTCAAGTCTTTGAATTTGGAATATATATTATAAAGATCATTCCCTGAATCACAACATTGTTTTGAGCATTGTCCCTTATCATAGGGTTCTTGCACATCTTCGGAAGATGAAATATATTTCTCTTCTTGGAGGACACGTAAGTCTTCACTAGTTGATGATTCATCCCTATAAGATATCTCTAGGGAAGAATTTAAAAGAATCTTACATAAAGAATCTTTGATATGATCACCCAAATCAAGTTATTTTATTTTATCCTTGATTCTACAATCTTTAGCAAAATGGCCTATTCTTCCACATTTATAACAGGCCTGTGGATTTTTTGATTTTATAAAATCATTTAAGCTTTATAAAAAGTTTTTCTCCTTTGAGTTTTTGTAAAACGTTTTTCAGGAGACCCCTTTTTCTTTTTATAAAAATCCTTTTTCTTAAGCGACTTCTTCTTATTAAAACGGATATCAATAGCAAATTGTTCGCAAAATTCCCCTAATTGTTGTCTCTCATTGAGACGATGCTTTTTTATTTGCTGATTTAGCTTAATCTCATTGCATAAAGCTAAACATTCCTGAGTGCAAACGCTGAATATTTTACCATATAAGTAGTTGTTAAAATCAATACTCATTGACGTGCCTCTTAAAGTCTTTTTGACTCTTTCAGCAAATAGAGGCGGGAGTCCATCAATAAATTTGGACTTCCAATGAGTACTATTACTTTCAGGTAATTCCATCACTCTGCATAAGAAAACATCTTTGTACCATCTAAAAGATGTTAAGGTTTTACACCTTAGATTTTGAAGCATTGTTCTAACAGTCTCACTATTATCAGACCATCTTCCTGAGAAATGTTCTATATTATTCATTACTAAAGAATAGATAGAATTTTGACAATCTTGTCATCCTCTGTCTTTGTTGCGTTCATTATTTGAACACGCTGGTCATGCTGAGATAATTATCCCACCATCCCTTCAGTTGACCAGTGAAGCCGGCTATTATCATTTCTGCAATATCTCTACCTATATTTTTATTATCTTTACATCTAGTACTGTACATAAGCATTCTATGTACTGCTGTGTAGATTTGTCTATCCGCTAAGCCATCTATGTTCCATTCATAGATGTCTGATCCATTGTAACCTTGATCGTAGTGGTCATTATCTTGTTCTTCTAGAAGAACATCTTGCGGGGTCGGTCTCGGGTAGTAAAATATTCTTTGGTATGGTTTTCAAGCATATTTTTCATAGATTTTATTAATCTCATCGTCTACCTTTAAATTTTTCCCTTTATCAGAAATATGCTCTAAACTTAAAGGGTTAACTTTAAATTCACCAAATTTCTTATTGAGAAGTTCTTCAATGTCATCAAAACTTTTTAATTTAAAATCTTTTACCTCTGGCGGAGGTTGGATACTTGTAGTAGCAATTTTTTCTTTACCTTTAGTATCCTTCTGTTGAATTTTTTGGACCTCAGTTACGAGCTTGTCCAATTTTTCCTGAATTGTAATAAGTTGTTCACCCAAAATACTAACATACATATTAGTATAATTATTCTGCGTGAGCATATATTCACATTTTTAACTGTAATAGTAGCTACCTCATTTTCAAATAATTTTGAAAAAGCAGTAAAATAAACTATTTTATCTTTTTCTCCTATTTGAAAAGATTGTTGTGGCGGGAAAACAGATTTGGTTGTTTTTCCACTAGTGAGAGTATAATCTCTTTCTAAAACTGAAATATAATTTTAGACATGTTTAGACATAAACCAAGGAAGAAAAGCAATAATCCTATTTTTCTTGCTTATGTCATTATAAACATCATATCTCAAGAATTGGATTAATTCATCATTAAAATTTTCAAAGAAACATTTTCTGAAAACATTCCATCTGGGTTTTAAAAATTCTTGAAGAATTAAATTTCTCGCCGGTGAACCCAGACTAAAATCTATTTGGTATTCAACCATCATGTACACCATTTGAGAAATCCATTTCGGATGCAGACGGGTCAGGGTCCGAATTGACCTTGACTATATTATCCTGACTAATTCTTATATTATCAACTTTATAATTTTCTCTAATTTGTGTTTATTATTATTATTATAACCAGTGCTGATTTAGAATTTCTGTATCTTATTGTTAGCCCATAGTAAGTGTCGATGTCAACCTCTCGTCACTACTCCTTCGAGGTTTGACTATATACTTATTGGGTACATGTTGTTTATGTACTCACTCTACACTTCTTCACTAACCGTGCAGGATCTAAGGTAGGTGCATATGGTATTCATCCCGATGCGCACTCCTGATACTCCGAAACTTAGCAGTGAGTTGCCTTCCGAGTCCGTTCTGCAGCAACCCAAGTCTCTATTTTGTATTTACTATCTGTTTACTTTGTTTCAGATAGTACTTAGTGTTTTGTAAATTCTACTAGTAGCTCATACACTTGAGACACCAGGTCTTGGAATTTCTCTAGTAGACACTTGATGATTTTGAATATTTATTTCACCATACATGTTCTTAAAATTGTTCACACTTTATTTTATTAAATTTCTCACCTATTACTTGTTAAATAATTAAAAATCAACTATTTCTAAAATGTTAAACAAATAACTACATGGCTTGTTGTCACGAACCAAATTCCCCTCCATTGGGTGTCGTGGTGGCACCTAGTCTTAGGGACTAGGTAAGCCTAACATTAACTGAAATAACAACAATATTGAACTAACATCTGGCAATTTCGAAATAGAAATCTCGATACAAATTTACAATCCCAAAACTGGTATTACAAGTCATAAGCTCTACCGAGTTTGCTAAAAAACCTACAAATACAATTGTTTCGAAATAGAGATAAAATTGCGCAAATATAAAATCAGAAGGTGACTCTGAAGCCTGTGAATGCAGCAGCAGGTTTACCTTGAGTCTCCCCAGAAAGATTAGTACAGCTAACCAGCCATTGACTGACTCCGATATACCTGGATGTGCACAAAAAATATGCAGAATTGTAGTATGAGTACACCACAATGGTACCCAGCAAGTATTAAGACTAACCTCCATGGAGTAGTTACGAGGAACAGTCAAGACACCTACTGGACTAAATAACCTGAGCAAGTATAAGTGTAGAACTAACAGAATACGATATTTCTATAAAACTACGCATAATAATGACGATAATATGGTACTTGCAATAAGAAATAGAAATAACAGTTAGCAGCGGAACACAACAAGTAATAACACAATAGAGTAAGTTGAACACAGTCTAAATCTGGTGAACACCATTAAAAGAAGGACATGTAGCGACTAGATTAGAATAACCATTTTCACATCAGGTTTTATCCAATAATCTCATGAGGTACCATACCTCAAAATATTCACAAGTCGCGGATCCCACTATGTGAACCCTATACACTTGGCATTTTGTGCCCTTATTTCAACCGGTAACTGCACAGACGATTCACGTGCCAATCAGACCATTCTTACATAGAAGGCAAGTAGACGTGGGTGTATATAAATATTCAACAATATCAGGAACCATCTTCTTAAAATGATAGGAGTGATTAATTACGTGTATGCTTGCGCAACTATTCTAACACAGTTCAGGCTAACTAGTAAGTATAGAGATAATGAACAGCACATAAGAATGTTCCCCACAAATTTTTCACAAGATAAAACGCACACAAGTAGATACACCACTACAAAAATATCAACAACAAGAATGTCCCTAAGCCATTGATCACGCCCAACTATGCCTTATAAAAATGACTAAGTGGTCGTTGAAAATATAATCCGGTTTACAAGTCCGGATTTGAGTCCTACAGAGAACTAAGGCTTAGCTACAACTGTTCAATATTTCTAAGAAACACAAGTCCAAACAATTTCCTAATTATAGAGATTATAATATTTATTTCTAACTAATTAACTAACAACTATTATTAAGCAGTAAAATTATCAACTAACAAGGATGAAATTTGAGATAAGACTAAAGAGGTATAGAGTTATGATTTCCCCTATTCTTGGAATCCTTTCTACTACGTTTCCTATAAATTTGCCTAAGTTTTCTCTACCGATCATGAGCTCTCTGAGTGTCGTAATTCTCTCCTGAGTAACTACCACAATTTATAGCTGACATTAAGTATGGTTCACTCGGATCGCACCAAGGTTTCGTTATCCCTAATCCCCCCTTTAAACCTTGCGTATTGATCCCTCATATACGTTAGAAGTGATGTTGTTTAACAAGTACCTAAATATGCACTCTCTCATGAGTAATACACACTAAATAGGCTCAGTCGATTGAGAGCCGTTCAACCAACAACAATAATAACGTAGTTGAACAAATAGAGAAAATACTACGGCAAATCTATATTAACATAACAGGAAAATCATCGTCCAATAGGTTCCATCAAAATTCTAGATAAAAAAGTAGCTATTCATAATAGTATGCATAACTACAATACTAGAATTCATAACCAATAATGGAAATAGGAAGAAGGAAGTGAAAAACTCGTAGAAGAATTCTCCGCCTTGCTCCTAGTCTGTTCTTGCCTCCTTAGGTCGAATCCCCGTCTAATGTCGATCTCCCTTAAAATTGGTGTTTAATGACTATTTATATGTTTATCAAAAGACGAAATGAAATAACCTAGTCCAAAACCAAATATGAGAAAAAATAGGCTTTAAAAATCCGGAACACACTCCCCATGGGCCGTGCCTTGCGAGGCAAAATGCGCAGAAGCTCTCTCGCTGCAGACCTGGCGTCGATGCCTTTAACGCGAGGAAAATGGCTCACGTCGCCAACTTATGTGCTTCATTTTGATTCTGTTTTGCTTTGCAATTCGTTCAACTCACTTTTCAATTCTTTTCTCTTTCTCGTTTCTTTCCTTTTTTCTTTCAATTCTTCTTTTGATTTCTTTTGTCCCCTAATTAAATAATCACAACTTCATTGTTGCAGTGTGTAAAATACACATAGAATCTCTATTTCTCTCCCAATTTCGTTTTCAACATACTTACACATAAAATAAACTCAATTAAGCACAAATACAATATAGTTTAACATTAAAGCACCTAAATGTAAGATAAGTAATGCACTAAAAATATAGAATTATAGCCCAACATCAGCCATCACAAGTTGTCACAGATCAATCCCTGACATAGTGCACCTTGTCTCGCCACGTGCGCCATAATAAAGTAAATGCCCACCTTGTCTCGCCACGCGTGCATAATAATATTCCCACAAAAGAAAATCGCTCATTCTCAGAAAATAAGTCACATACATGCAATTGGAACCATAGGCTTTCCCTTAATGTAAATCTCTACTAATGTCAGCTCGCTCGATCTAAAATAAATTAGGGCTTTTTTATGGTTGTAATGTGGGCTAAGGGACGGGTAGGTTTGATCACGCTCAACTATGTCTAATAAAAGACTAAGCGGGCGTTGCAAATATAATCCGGGGTATTATGCCCTGAGTCGATCCCACAGGGAATTTACATATCAAGCAAGCTGTTAGAATACTCAACTGTCACTTGATGTTATTTAAATTAGTAACACTAAAGATTAAAACTAGAGATTAACTACGCTCAGGTGTAAACAATTGTAATATAGATCTAAGGTTATGGTTTCCCCCGTCGGTGAATTTACTTCTCGGATACTTCATATAGCTTGATTAGTTGTTTCTATCAGTCATGAATACTCTATCTACCACAAATCTCTCTCAAGTAATTATGATAATTTACTAGATGCACTCTCTCAAGTTACGCCAGCTAGATTGCATTACAGTTCACTTTAGATTGCAACCGAGGTATCGTAATCTCTAATCCAACCTCTAAACCCTCGGTTATGACTTTCATCTATACTTCGGGAGTGGTGTTGTTCAAACAACTACCTAAATATGCACTCTCTCTCAAGTAGATACATAATAAATAGGCACAGCAAATTGATGGCCATTCAATTAACTACAACAACAACGTAGTTGAACAATTAGAGATTAATCAACCAATAAGAACTATATTAATAACAAAATAAGTTCATCCCCTAACGGGTTCTACTAAAACCCTAGATTAAAGAAGTTAGCTAAACAAGTTCATAAGAATAAAATCTAAAATAACTTGCATAATGAAACTACAAAGTAATGAAGAAAATCTGTACAAATTGATGTCTTGCCGTCCGTCTCTTCGAATCTCNTCAAACTCGAAAATGACAAGAACCAGGAGACCATGCATTTTGGCTTTAAGGCCTGGATAAGGCCAGGTCATGCCTGGCTTTAGGAGCCAAACACCCCCCTAACGCCAGGGCCAGCCTGGCTTTAGGAGGCAAATGCCTGGATAAGGCCAGTGTGTTCCCTCTTCGCCTCTCAAGCGTATTTTCGACGTATTTGCATCCATTTAGCTCGGGTTCCATCTCCAATTCACCTACACATGAAATAAACTCCATTAAGCACATAAAAAGTGTATTTTTATCATTAACGCACATAAAATGTAAGGCATATAACATGTTAAACTATGAATTCTAGCCTCGCATCAATACCCCACACTTAAACATTTGCTCGTCCTCGAGCAATCAAACTACACTCATGTACACAACTTATTAAGCAAATCCCTTAACACGTTATACCAAGAATATTTAAAACAGTTCAAGCACAAAGGTGTGACATCCTCGCCTCAATAGTCGACTCACATATACCATGCTTTATTCACAATCCACTCACTACTCTAACATAGAGGTCAACAACATTACCTTTCCTTCATGAATCATGTGCCCTCACCAAATCAAAGAGCTAGTTCCTCACACAATAAAATTTAAGAACACTTAGGAAATCAAGATAGAAAGAATTAACTCGCTCTCAGAAATAATATTCATATGCCAAAAAAGATGCACCATAGGCTTGCCCGTAGTGTAATACTCTACTAATCGAGCTCATTCAGTCTAGGATCAAGTAGGACTTTATTCGGTTGTAATGTAGGCTGCGGGACGGGTAGGATACATTTGGATATAAGAGTGACTACACCTCCCTAAGCACTTTAATACATATACTTTCACATTCAACCTCAAACTTATAATAAGCCAAACTCCACCTCCACATCGATGTTATTACCCCATACTTCTTTAAACACAATTACATTAAGATTCACCACATATATTTTTTTCTTTCAAAACAATACAACTATTTATTTTTTATTTTTTATATTTTTTCCTTTTAGAAGTTTTGTTTCTTATTTTCTTCTTTCTTTTTCAAGTGACTCTTACTTTTCAACACAGTGCACCTTTCTCCTTATTTCAATTATTCCCCTCAAAAACCAACCTACCACCCCACACTTTAATTTTTCCATATTTCATAACATTTCCAGTGCTTATAAGAGGTGACAAGGTTCAAATATAAGATCGATTCAAACAAAGGGGATATGGCTTGTAATGTGGTTGCCAAAGAAACATGATTATAGGCACAACGAGGTTAACTACGATACATAATGATTAGGTGGGTAAAATATAGATAACTGGCTCAACAAAGAAATGCCTATATCACTTCCAAGACTGAA
>ML379427.1:68971-81446 GCA_005239525.1 Nicotiana knightiana
CATCAAAGTAAGGGGTTGGGGGAAGATAAGAAATATAAGCACAACCCTGAAAGTGACCATCTTGACCACCACACATATCACACACATTCCACACATAAGATTGAGTTGGTGCACATAACTCGCTCTCGGGAATATTTTGATAATTTTTCTATGGGTGGTTTCCTCCATAATATGCATAATGATGATCAAAAGTAGAATTACCAACATCCAAACTCTCAAAATTCCATGATGCCATGTTTTAAAAAATAAAACTAAAATAAAGAAAATAAAAATCAAATACTAAAAAAAAATCAACTTGAAACCTAATAACATGTACAATTACAGCTACACTTGATAATACCGTTAATTCCCCGGCAACAGCGCCAAAATTTGATCACGCTCAACTATGTCTAATAAAAGACTAAGCGGGCGTAGCAAATATAATCCGGGGAATTATACCCAGAGTCAATCCCACAGGGAATTTACGTATCAAGCAAGCTGTTAGAATACTCAACTGTCACTTGATGTTATTTAAATTACTAACACTCAAGATTAAAACTAGAGATTAACTATGCTCAGGTGTAAGCAATTGTAATAAAGATCTAAGGTTATGGTTTCCCCCGTAGGTGAATTTACTTCTCGAATACTTCATATAGCTTAATTAGTTGTTTCTATCAATCATGAACACTCTATCTACCATAAATATTTCTCAAGTAATTATGATAATTTACTAGACGCACTCTCTCAAGTTACGCTAGCTAGATTGCATTACAGTTCACTTTAGATTGCACCCGAGGTATCGTTATCTCTAATCCAACCTCTAAACCCTCGGTTATGACTTTCGTCTATACTTCAGGATTGATGTTGTTCAAACAACTACCTAAATATGCACTCTCTCTCAAGTAGATACATAATAAATAGGCACATCTAATTGATGGCAATTAAATTAACTACAACAAGAATGTAGTTGAACAATTAGATATTAATCAACCAATCGGAACTATATTAATAACAAAATAAGTTCATCCCCCAACGGGTTCTATCCAAACCGTAGATTAAAGAAGTTAGTTCATAAGAATAAAATCTAAAATAACTTGCATAATGAAACTACAAATTAATGAAGAAAATATGTACAAATTGATGTCTTGCCATCCGTCTCTTCGAATCTCCCTCTAAGTTGTGTTTTTGGGGTCTATTTATAAGTTTACGACAAACCCTAAACGTGTAGGAGACTTCTATTTCAACCGGGAAACACTTAAACTCGTCAAAACTCGAAATTGACCAGAACCAGGAGACCAGGCATTTTGGCTCTAAGGCCTGGATAAGGCCAGGCCAGGCCTGGCTTTAGGAGGCCAACACCCCCCTAACGCCAGGGGCAGCCTGGCTTTAGGAGGCAAACACTTGGATAAAGCCAGGGTGTTCCCTCTTCGCCTCTCAAGCGTATTTTCGACGTATTTGTATCCATTTAGCTCGGTTTCCATCTCCAATTCACCTACACATGAAATAAACTCCATTAAGCACATAAAAAGTGTATTTTTATCATTAACGCACATAAAATGTAAGGCATATAACATGTTAAACTATGAATTCTAGCCTCGCATCAGGTTTATTTAAGGAATTGTGACTCACCCTCCTAAACACTTTAACACATAATAAAATTACTTTAAGTATATTTTCTTCAACACCACTTCAATTTCACAAACAATATCACTCCCAAAAAATTCCCCTTCTTCTTAAGAACTACTTTAATTCATACCCACTAGCAAGAACAAGACAACAATTTATTCAGCTCTATTTTTCCTTCTTTTTTTTTTCTAGATTTTTCTCTCCTTTTTCCCAACTATTTTTTTCAATTTCCGCTAGTGGTGTATTATTTTACAAAACAAGTGCACCTTTCTTCATTTCATTGGTTCCACTAAAAATTCACCCCACACTTAGTCCCTTCTTACTTCTTTAAGCGCTCATCTCACAAATAAATTTCTTTAAGAGGTACAAGGGTCAAACACCGTCAATTAAGAATTAAAAGGATATACAGTTGTAATGTGGGTGCCAACTAAAAGTCTATAGGCTCAAAATGGTTAACAATTGATAGATTCTATTTGTGATAAGCATTTAATCTCAAAAAGATCAAAGAAAGCCTAAAATCATCTTTTCAAACCGAGCATCACCTAAAATTTCACTTCGACTCACATACCGGGCTAGTTATAGAATCAAATACAATACATAAACTACACAAAATCTCACTGCACATGGCACATGATTCACTAAGGAAGGTCTCATTCTAATTCTCAAACTAATGCAAGTATTCCCGGAGCCACAAGATACTAAGCATTAAGCACAAAGTGAACATAAGTCAAGAAAATGAGACGTAGGCGTCACAAAAAATGCTATCCAAATAACCAAGGCATCATAAGCAATTAGCTCATAGGGAAGATACTACACATGCCAAAGCCTTAATATGCTACTATCAAACGATTCAAGGGCGCCTAGCAATCTCATCTTTCTTCCTCCATTTATTCCCTTATTCTTAATCTACTCTAAAAGAAAAAAACTACCCTGTTCAAACTACATCCCATGAAAAAGAACTGAGGCACAAAGAAAAACAACGGGGAATTATTACTACCTAAATGAAACTAAAAGACATATTTTTGAATTTTTTTTTAGACTTTGATCCCTCAAGAAAACTATCTCGGAGATCCATTGTCAGAAAAAAAATCCAATTTTTCTACTTTTTTCATTCTTCTAAAATAATTTATTCAATTAAACTAACACAACTAAAATAGCATAGAAAGTCACCCAAAAAATCTCCTCACCCCACACTTAAAATTGTGCATTTTTACCAATTTACACCCATAAATACAAGAGGGTAAAAGGAACTCCTTGGTAGGCCAAAGGTCGAAGCAATAGCAGTTCACGGGGTACTTAGACTTCTTCCAAGCATGGTTCTTCGTGCGGGTACCTCACACTTAGTTCAAACCATCTAGTTTGATGTTGCATCCTTCCAATGGCTTAGCTATCCATGTTCCTAGAAAATAAAAAATGGACACTACACGGATAATACAATAATAAAAAATTAAAAATTAAAAAAAAAAAAGTAAAGTTGGGTTGCCTCCCAACAATCTCTTGATTTAACGTCACAGCACGACATGAGTTGCTTTATGCCTCCACCTCGAGCTTATGAATTGAACCACAAGTTCTAATTCAAGCTTATGATTATGCTCCTGGGGTGGTGTGACGAATCTAACTGGCCTAAGGAAACAAATGTAGTATTCTGCACTTCTTGGATTTTAGATGAGGTGTGTAATTTTGACTTTCTGGCAAGAAGAAATCCAGAATATAGGCACCTTGTTCCTCATTCCTCGACTCCTCAAGTGGCTAGGATGACTCTATTTCTATATCATCATCCAAACACAATGTGAAAAAAATGCCTGGAGTATGGACCGATGCACTCAACTACATGAACATTGAGACTGTCTACATCCTTAACACCAATGGCACTAGAGTCAACTAAATATGCATCATCAATGTCCTTGGTTGACTCTAGTATCTCTTCTACAACATTGACATCTTCAAAATCTAGTTCGATTGACTGTTGGTTTTCTACTCTGACCTCCTCCGTCTGCACCTAGATTTAGGCATCTAATACATGCTCCTTTTGGCTACTATCCACAAAATTGCCTTGCAGAGCATTAAAAGCTTCAACCACTTGACTCACTTGAGCCTCCAAGTTGCGAATAGTTGCCTCTTGCCTTTCTATATGCAGTTGTTTCTCATTATTTTGTTCCAGAAGGCACTTTAACATATTTTTTATCTCCTTCAGGTCAGCTTCTGTGATGACCCAAGGGGTCATTTTATGAATTAAGACTCCATTATAGGATCATTAGCCATAAAAAAGACTAATTTTAATTACCTTGATTTGTGTACACAGTCTGGGCGTGAAACCGAAAAGATTTAATGTGAAAATATGAGAAATAGTAATTTCTAGAGTTAAAATTTAGTTTAGTTGACTCTGGTTAACATTTTGAGTAAACGGACTCGGATCTGTGTTGCGATGATCCCGGAAGGTCCATAGTAAAATATGGGACATGGGCTTATGCTCGGAATTGAATTCCGAGGTCCCTAGCCTTAGAAAATAATTTTTGAAGAAAATTATTTTGCTGGTTATTACAAGAAATAAATATATGAAATAATATGTGAAATTGTTGGTATCGGGCCCTATTTTTGGTTCCGGAGCCCGGAACAAGTTTGTTATGATTTTTAAGTCCTATCTGTGAAATTTGATGAGAATCAGAATTGGTTCGACGTGATTCAGATTTCCGGTTGAAAGCTTAGAAATTTGAGTGTTACATCTCGAGTTTTAAGGTTAAATTTGTAGTTTTTGATGTTATTTTGATGATTTGATCGCACAAGCAAGTCCGTATGATATTTTTAGACTTGCGTGCATATTTGGTTTGGAGGCCCGAGGGCTCGGGGAGTTTTGGGTAGGCTACGGAGTGTTTAGACTTAAAAAATTTTCATCACAACTGATATCTGGTGTGGCAGGCCACTAAACTCGCATTTGTGAGATCAGGCTTCGCATTTGCGAAGTCTTGGGCCAGCCCCAGATCTCGCAAATGCGAGATTTCTGGTTGCCAATGCGAGACCTCGATATGTCGCAGATGCGACAAATTTATCGCATTTGCGATGATTGCCCAAATTCGAAGGGTTCGCAAATGCCAACCCATGTTCGCAAATGCGAACCCATGTTCGCAAATGCGAACCCATGTTCGCAAATGCGAACTCATGTTCGCAAATGCGAGATCACAACCAGTTAAATCAGACTTTAAACGGGTTTTTCACTTATTTGTCAATTCTCTCAAACCCTAAACCTCCATAGTCGATTTTCCAAAGACCCAAACTTCTCCAAATCATTCTTAAGTGATCTCTTACCAATTCCTTGCAATCCTTAACAACTTTTAAAAAGATTTCAACCAAAAATCTAGAGTTTTCATGGTAAAAATGGGATTTTTGGGTAGAACATAAGAATTTTAAAATTTGGGAATTTAGACCTCGAATTGAGGCCGGATTCCAAAACCAATTGAATATTCGGGCTCGGGGGAGAATTGCTAAACGGGTTTTGGTCCGAACCTTGAGTTTAGACCAAGCGGGCCGGGGGTCAATTTTTGTATTTTGGTAAGAAAACATAGTAAACCCATAGTTTTCATTAAAGTTAATTCCTTAAAGTAATAGTTGATGATATTGAACCAATTGTGATTAGATTCGAGCGGGTTAGAGGCAAATTCTAAAGGAAAATATTGCTAGAGCAGTGACTTGCTTGTGAAATTGAGGTAAGTGATTGGTTTAACGTTGCCTTGAGGGAATACGAATCCCCAAATTAAATGCTATGTAAATTGGCATGTGTGTGGTGTATAGGTGAGGCGACGAGTATCTATGCACCACCAAATTACTTGTTGAACATGATCCCTTCCCCGTTTCCAATTTAATTGATCCCTAGTTTAATTGTTTTATGATCATTGATGCCTTCATGTCTACTGGATTCGTCAACTTATTGATAAGCATTGTTTCAAGTATTTTGAAACTGTTACTTGTTCCTTAGTCACATTGTGGTACATCTGGTTGAGCTGGTTGTCAGTGTTACATTATACATTTCGGTTGGTTTTGTTGTGTAGTGGTAATTGGTGAAGTTTCTGAATAGTACAGTTTCCTGTTTATGATAATTGAGATTTAAGTATTGTGAAAGAATTAGAATCTGATTTGTGAAACTTTATTATAAATAAAGATATGAAATGTGATTTGTCTGGTAGAAGCGGGTTGCACACCGCAACAAGGAGTAATAAGGGTGGACAAGTGGGATCGGGTTGCACGCCGCAACAGGAGAAATAAGAGTGATATATATTGTAATGACCCGGCCGGTCGTTCCCCATGACTAGCCTCGTTTCCCCCCTTTCTGCTTTATCATATGTTGCTTAACCTATTTATGTTGTGTTCGGTCGGTTGGTTAGGGTTCGGAGTGGTCATGGCGAGAACTGAGACAATTAGTCTCTTAAATTAGCTTAATAGTTGAAAAAGCCAACTAGGAGTTGACTTATTGGTAAACGACCTCAAAATATGGTTTTTATGGCTCAAATATCTTCGTTAGGTGATTTGGGACTTAAGAGTGTTTTCAAAATGAAGTTTTGATGTCCGGTGTAGAATTAGGCTTGAATTGGCGAAAATTAGTTTTTGGCGATTTCTGGTCGGCAGGGGAGAATAGGCTATCGGTGTCGGAATAGTATTCAGACAGTTGGAGAAAGTTCGTAATGTCATTTTGGATATGTGTGCAAATTTTTTGGTCAATCGGATGTGTTTTTGTTGATTTCGGCATCATTGGCGAAATTTAGAAGTTTCAAAGTTCATAGGCTTGAATTTGATGTGATTTTAGTGTTTTTGCATTGTTTTTGGTGTTTCGAAGGCTGGACTAAGTTCGAATGAGGTTATCGGTTGTTTTGATATGTTTGGTTGGGGCCTCGAGGGGCTCGGGATTGATTTCAGATGGTTAACGGAGGGTTGGACATAGGAAATTAAAGCAAAATAGCTGCTGTTGTTGTTTCACTGGTGTGGCCGAACCTGCGGATGGGGAGCCGCAGGTGCGATGGCCGCAGGTGCGAAGATCATTGCAGGTGCGAGAAGAGGACATGCTGGAGGAGTCCGCAGGTGCGAGGCAAGGGACGCACGTGCGAAGCCGCAGGTGCGGGTGAGGCACCACAGGTGCGAGAATTGGATTGTTAGTGGACAATCGCAGGTGTGCACCTGGGACCACAGTTTCGTGTCCGCAAGTGTGAAAAATGGTCCGCAGGTGCGGATTTACTGGACAGAAAGTATAAATAGGTGCATCCGCGAAATTTTGGGCATTTCTTCCGTTGTTGCATGCGGGTTGAGCTTGTTTGAGAGCAAATTGAAGGAGGAATTCAACGGTCTTCAGTGGAAGTAAGTTTCCCGGATTAAAAACTCGTTTCTATGTTATTTTGTGATGGATTAGGCTTTAAATTTGAGGAATTAAAGTAGAAAAGTGGGGAAGAATGGGAGGAAATTTTTTTCTTTTGGTGATTTGAGTGGGCAATTGTGGTCCGATTGTGGTGTCTTGGTATGTATAGAATCGTGGGAGGATAGGGATTCTAGTGATGAAAATTTTATCGACTTCCGAGACGTGGGCCAGGGGCTCAGATTTGGCCGAATTTCGAGAATTATGTTAAAATTTATCTCTTTCGATTGGGTTTTATTTCATTAGCGTATATTGATGATGTTAATCTAATTTTGGTTAGGTTCAGAGCATTTGGGAGCCAAATCGAGGGGCGAGCGCATCGCAGAGCAGATTTTGGGTTGTTTTGAGGTAAGTAACGATTGTAACTCTAAACCTGAGGGTATGATACCCCATTATTTGATATTGTATTGGTAAATGAGGTGACGCACATGCTAGGTGACGAGTGTCGGGGCGTGCACCGATAGGGATTGTGACTTGGTCCGCCCTGTAGCGACTATTAAGCCGTGTATTCGATTTGAAACCTTACGACATCTTGTCTTTCAGAAGTTTATACTTGTTGATAGGTTGTGAGCCATGTTTGGAGCCTTGTGCTGACCTGTTTCGACCCTCAGAGGTATTTTCCACGTTTGGGGCCTTGTGCTGACCTGTTAGACCCTCAAAGGTACTTTTACACTATTCTACTACTATCCTGATAGAACACCTGCGAACTCAGTCATGTTTACCACTTGTTGTTATTTTCACTATTATAACACTACTTTGAAACTCTGAGAAGTATTTTGGCTGAGTCCCGTGAATTGAGGTGAATTGCCCAAGTGGCTTGTGAGGATGACTGAGTCTGGCCGAGGGACGAGTATGTGAGGATAGTTATGGGACGGGGTGCATGCCGCAACAATATATATGTTATATATTACATATGGATCGGGCTGCACGCCGCAGCAATATAGATTATATATGGGTCGGACTGCATGCCGCAGCAATATATATATTATATATGGATCGGGTTGCATGCCGCAACAATGTATATATTGGATCGGGCTGCACGCCGCAGCAGATATAGCGCTTTGGCTGAAGGAGCCCCTCCAGGAGTCTGTACACCCCCAGTGAGCGTAGTCGACTATTATATGGATCGGGCTGCACGCTGAAACGTATGTTATAACGATCGGACCGCACGACGCAGCAGTACATATATATATGTAGTGGAGCAGGCTGCCTGCCGCAGCAGTTGTATGTGTTCATGGTACTTGCTGAGTACGAGTGTTTAAGTGAGACCATGAGATACTCATAGTGGAGTCACGAGTGACTGAGAGGCTTGCCCGAGAGGCTTTGTTGTGAGTGATACTGTGCCGAGGGGCTTATCGTTTATGAAAATGTTGTTTTCACTTTTGTTTACACTAAGCCTCTGATAATAAATGTTGGATAAATGTTTTTATACGAGATATTTAAATGGAAACTGGAGTTTTATGAAATATTCGAAATTGTAGGTTCCTGACATGATTTATTCATTTCCACTGTCATTCATTGTATGATTTTACATGATTTAATTGCTCAGTACTACACTCAAGTTTTTAGTTACATTGATTATTTACTGAGTTGGGGTACTCACGTTACTCCTTGCACCTCTGTGTGCAGATCCAAGTACCGGACCATCTCACTAGTTGATTTCCAGACGAGCTTGGAGTTGTTCGAGGATCAAGGTACCTGCTCAGCATCCCCATCTCACCTCCTTTCTTTTTGTCAGTTCATAGTTTGTCTTTTGTACTCCAGGCTTTGTAGTAGCGAGTCACCTTGTTGTACATTGTATTTACCGTTCTAGATGCTCATGACCGTTGACTCCAGGTTTTGGGGAAGTGTATAATTTGTTCATCTCATTCTGCTATTTTAAAATCTACTAATTTTGGGAAATTATGAAATATATTGATAATCTAAAATGGTTGGCTAGCCTATTTCCATGATAGGCGCCATCACGACCAGCTTAGGATTTGGGGTCGTGACAAGTTGATATCAGAGCCTAGGTTACATAAGACTCAATGGTCATGAGCAGGTTTAGTAGAGTCTTGCGGATCGGTACGGAGACGTCTGTACTTATCTTCGAGAGGATGCAGAACCCTTAGGAACAATCTCATTTTCTTGAATTCTGTCGTGCCATTTGATTGATTCTAGAAATCTAAGCTTCTGTTGTTTCATTCTCTCACAGATAGTGAGGACGCGCGCCACCGATCAGGGCGATCACCCACCAGCTAGACCAGCGAGGGGTCCAGGCCGCGGTCGAGGTCGTGGTAGAGGTAGGGGCCAGCCCGTGCGGCAGCCAGGGCAGTATCAGTTGATCCCCCTACTGTTCAGGATCAGATTCCCGCCGTAGATGCTCCAGCGGGACAGTCTCAGGCACCTGCAGTGCCTATTGTTATTCCGGGTCTTTAAGAGACCTTGGGTCACATCTTGACTGTTTACCACCCTTGATGAGGCAGTTGCCGCTACTTCTCAGGCCGGGGGAGGCATTCAGGCTCTAGTTAATCGAACACCTGAGAAGGTTACGCAGGGCCATGAAACACCGAGGGCGGTTCCAGCCCAGCCGGTTGCTTATAGGACTTCGTGGTCCCAGCTATGCCAGATGATGATTAGCGTAGACTGGAGAGGTTTAGTAGACTTCAGTCTCCGACATTCAGTGGTGCTGAGGGCGAGGATGCCCAGGGTTTTCTGGATAAGTGTCAGAGGATGCTACGTACTGCTGGGATTTTTGAGACCAGTGGGGTCTCATTTGCTACTTTTCAGTTTTCTGGTGCTTCCTTCACTTGGTGGGAGTCTTTTGAGAGGCGTAGGTGTGTTGGTTCAGCACCCCTGACGTAGCAGCAGTTCTTCACTATATTCTTGGAGAAGTATGTACCCTTGTCTCACAGGGAGGAGCAACGCAGGCATTTTGAGCAGCTGCGTCAAGGGAGCTATCAGTGATGCACTATGAGATACGGCTTTTGGATTTGGCTCTTTATGCCACCGAGTTGGTCCCTAATGTTAGGGAGAGGATTAGGAGGTTCGTGGATGGCCTCACTTATCAGCTCCGCCTTTTCATGACTCGGGAGAGAGTGTCGGGTGCTACCTTCGAGCAGGTTGTTGATATTGCTCGAGATATTAAGTCGGTTCGCCGCCAGGACCGGGTAGAGAGAGAGGCCAAGAGGCCTCGTGGATCGGGTGGTTCTAGTGGTGCTCCTTCCAGGGGCATTTTCAGCATGGTAGAAGCCGTTCATTCAGAACTCCTCGGTCAGGCCGTCCAGCCCATAATGGTGCATCTTCGGGGCATGGTCCCTACAGTTCTCAGCCAGGCCGTTCTTTATTCGATTCCCTTCTAGCCCAGAGTGCAACTTGAGCACCATCAGTTCAGGGTTCTTCTACGCATGGTTCTCCTAGTGGCCATTCTGGTGCCAGGGGTTCTTTTTAGTCTCCGTCTCCAGCTCTAGGGAGTTGTTATTAGTGTGGAGAGTTTGGGCATATGAGGAGGTAGTGTCCTCATCTTCTTGGAGGTCCATCTCATCTGAGGAGCCAGCCTTTAACTTCAGCTCCAGTTACTTCACCACCCACCCAGACAGCCAGGGGTGGTAGTCAGTCAGCTAGAGGCCTCCCTAGAGGGGGAGGTCAATTAGGTAGAGGTCAATCCCGTATGTATGAATTTCCATGCACGCCAGATGCTATAGCCTCCGATGCAGTAATTGTCACACCTCCTTTTTATACGCCCCGAAAGGGGGTACGGGAGTTTTTCCACTTAAAGTGACATTATTCGAAATGGGATTATTTTATTTATTAGAGTCGCCACTTGGAATAGTTTATTTGGTGTCCCAAGTCACCGGTTTGAATCCCAAATTGAGGAATTTTGACTCTGTTTAAATTGTCTGCGATCCAGAAATCCGGGTAAGGAATTCTGTTAACCCGGGAGAAGGTGTTAGGCACTCCCGAATTCCGTGGTTCTAGCACGGTCGCTTAATGATTAAACTTGGCTTAAATTGTTTAATTACTCACTTTTAGGATATATTTGTATTTTTAACCTTTCTTATTATTCGATTATTTAAATAATTAACTCAATACGAGTCACGCGTACGCATACTCGTTTAGTTCGACGTGTCAAGAATCTTGTCACGCGTATGATGCAAGGCTAAATTGCATAGTTGAATCATATGATATACCATACATTTTATACGCATAAAATATACTTGTTAAGTGTTTAATGGAGTTTATTTCATGTATGGGTGAAGTGGAGATGAAATGGAGCTAAAAGGATGCAACTACGTCGGAACATACGTAAAAGGAGACACCCGGGCGATAGCCGGACGACAAAACCAAACAACTTGGCCCTGCCTGGCGTTAGCCAGGCGTTAGGGCTGAAACGCCAGCCCTGGCCTGGCGTTAGCCAGGCGTTAGGGCTGAAACGCCAGCCCTGGCCTGGCGTTAGCCAGGCGTTAGGGCTGAAACGCCAGCCCTGGCCTGGCGTTAGCCAGGCGTTAGGGCTGAAACGCCAGGGTCTCCAGTCCGTTAAAAAATCGAGTTTTGACGAAATTAAGTGCTTTTCCATTGAAATAAGGGTCTCCTATACGTTAAAGGTTGATCCTAAGCTTATGAATAAACTCCACAACTAAAATATTCCAATCGTACTACGTTTATGTACACAATTTTAGCTTGCTAAAAATTCATGTCACGCGTACGTGTACATAATTAATAGCACTTAATTACTTAAGAAAAACTCCAAAGCCGCGCGAACGCGTACTTCACTAGAGGTGCATAGTTTAGTTATTTGGATCAACGAATTATTTTGCATGAAAAACCAGTAGCCACTCACTTAACGACTAGTATTTCCCGGGATTATTTTGATTGAAACACTACTCAATACTTACACGCTAAATGCTGATACTAATCAACACAGAGCCTAATATTAAGCATATGAACAATTGCATAACAGAAATATATATACCAAAGAATCAAAAATAGACATATAGCAACAATGCATCCTAAAGTTTGATGACAATTAACGGAGACAACTTCTTAAGTTATCGAGAAAACGATTAAAGAGTTATGAAAAACTAACCTTATATAGAAGGATTCGAATTGAACTTACAGCAACTTAAGGATTATAAAGCTTTTGACCGAAAGATTTGCCAAAAACGGCCACGGAGGGAACCTCGTCGGCAACCTCGGAAATGACCAGCAGCTACTGGTTCTCTCGCCTTTGTTTCTCGAAACAGTGGGCTTTAGGAGTGATGCTCGTGGCGTTGTGAACTTGATGAAGGAATTGGTTTGCCAGATTCCGGCGATATGAGTCAATGGCTGCCACTGTTTGTGTGTGTGTGTGTGCAGATTGAAGAAAAAGGAAATGCCACCAGCTGAAGAAAAGAAAAAGTATATGCTTGTACATTGAAGTGGGAGTGTGGGGAGGTGGTGTGAGGACATGGGTGTAGTGGGGAGAAATGGTGTGAGGGAGTGGGGTTTTTGGGTGGA